>JAVTVY010048712.1:0-22904 GCA_036873755.1 Hanleya hanleyi
AAATTCTGTTTCACAGTCTGACGTAATACATGTTTCCTTCAGTGATCATTCTTGTGCTACTTGTGAGTTAAATTTTGATGATGTAATTTCGTGGGGCCCAAGCTACTGGAAATTGAATGTCTCGCTCTTGGGAGACGACGAGTTACTTGTTAAAATTCAAGATGTGTATGAAAATGTTTTTGTAGATAATGCAAGTGGTGACATTATTACACAATGGGATAACTTCAAAAGTAACTGCAAGAAGCAAATACGTGATTATGCTATCCGAAAGGCAGCTTTTAAAAAGCGCCACCTAATTAATTTGACTGAGGAATTGAGCATATTAAAATCTGACCCAATTATTAACAAAGAAGCTATAGAGACAATTAAGTCAGCCATGAATGCTTGTCATGAAGAGTCTAGAATGGGTTCAATTATAAGAGCTAGATCTGTTCAGTTTGAACAAGGTGAAAAGCCTACAAGGTATTTTATTAGGAAAGAATCCACCAGGGTGAAGCGCAAACTAATTAAAAAAATGTCATGTCAGAAAAACCCATCTATGTTTCATGATTCACAGAAATCTATTTCTGAATGTATACGATCTTTTTATGAACAATTGTACACTGAGCAACAGACGGATGTCGAATGTCAAAATGATTTTTTGTCAAGTCTGCCACAATTGAATGAACAGAGTAAATTACAAGCGTCTAGTCCGTCATTCATAATCCAGCCGTCGTCCATTAGAGAATATCCGCGTCCATAATCCAAAGACCTATTCCATTTTCCACATAACAGTATTAGCACCAAATTCAAAAAGACAATCATAGTATACATAAACATACACTAACTGAAAGAGAATTATATTTAGCGTTAAGTAACATGTCAAAATACAAGTCACCAGGTTGCGACGGGTTACCGGCTGAATTTTATTTGCAGTATTGGTCTTTGTTAGGTAAAAAATTTACCGAAGTTGTCAATTATTGTTATGAAAAGGGCGTTTTGAGTCCAAGTCAGCGTTCTGGGCTAATAACCTTATTATGTAAAGATGCTAATAACCCAGAGTCCATAAAGAACTACAGACCTGTGAGTTTGCTGAACTGTGATTACAAAATTGTATCTAAAGCTCTTTGTAATCGTTTGAAGGAAGTAATTGAATTTATTGTTCACCAAAATCAAACCTGTGGAGTACCCGGTAGAACTATTTTCGATAATATACATCTTCTGCGGAATACATATGACTATGTTGAGCAAAAGGGTTTTGGAGCATGTTTTCTGAATTTGGACCAGGAGAAGGCCTTTGACCGAGTAGAGTGGTCTTTTCTTTTTAGATGTTTAGAACAATATGGTTTTGGACATGACTTTTGCCGTTGGGTTAAATTATTATATACTGATATAACAAGTTCTGTTATTGTTAACGGTCATGTGACTGAAGCGTTTGGTTTATCAAGGGGTGTTAGACAGGGTTATGCCTTGTCCCCTCTGTTGTATGTATGCTCACTGGAGCCATTTTTAGCGGCAGTAAGAGCCAGCGTTGAAATCAAAGGTATACGTATACCAGGTACACGTAAAGAAGCCAAGGTGTCTGCCTTTGCAGACGATACAACAATTATACTGTCTGAGAGAGATTCGATTCCCCCTGTCGATGACCTGTCAAAAAAGTATGGAAGGGCATCGGGAGCAGTGTTGAATTTGGGAAAGAGTACTGCATTACCGATAGGTAATTGGAACGAAAATTCGATTCCTAATTCCGGATTCAATGTGGTTAAAAATGCTAAGATTTGTGGTGTGTACTTTGGCAAAGATCAGGGGGAATTGAACTCCTCTCATGTTTTAAACAAAGTGAAAAAAAGAGTGTCCAATTGGACGGGAAGATATTTGACACTGAGGGGTAAATCTGTTTTAATTAACACGGTTGCACTTGCAATGCTCTGGTTCACGGCACAGTGTGTAATCTTACCTAAAAAATGTGTTAAACAATGTACCCAAGATGTTTTTAAGTTCTTGTGGGATGGAAAACCCGAAGGTGTAACTAGGAATGTTTTATATAACAAGTTTTCATGTGGTGGTTTAAATATTCAGAACATTGACTGTAAACTCAAATCATTTGCAGTGAAACAAGTTAATTTATGGATCAGTCGCCGACTGGAAATATTTCGCGATATATTGGATAGGATTATCCTTGAAGAATGTACGTCCAGAATATGCTAGATCAAAGTTCCGCATTCTGAGACCATGCCTGTGTTTTATAAATTTGTACTTGGCGCGTGGAGGGAATTTTATAGCGGACAGACCTTGCCTCAAACAATGTACAGATGTAAATATATATATAGCATGTTTGTAAATAGAACGGTGGAAGTGCCAAGAGTTATGCGAGCAGCGCCACAGTTGCTGTGGACAAATATATGGGATAATGTATTTCACATGTTTATGAATCACAACCTTGTTAATTTTAATTTTAAGTTAGTCCATGATATTTTACCGGTAAAAGAGCGTTTACTGCGTCGTAATGTGGCAACTGACGATAAATATGTATTTTGCCCTGCCTCTGAAACTCAGAAACATCTTTTCATAGAATGTACCGTTATTAAACAGGTTTTTGAAGAATTTAAATTGATATTTACACGGTACGATGGGTTTTTCCCGGTTATGAGCGACAGTCATCTGTTTCACAAATTATTCACAGTACGTATGTCAAATGAGGTCAAAGTAGTGTACATGTATCTAATCAATGTCTTGTTATTTAGTACATGGTATGCACGAAACGATGTGGTGTTTCAAAGGAAAGATAGAACAGTTCAGTCTATTACTGCGGTCGCAAAGCAAACTATTAAAAGTAGAGCACATGTGGATTTTATTAGGTTGGAAAGAGAAACCTTTCGCAGGATATGGTGCAGAAATAATGCAATTTGTAAGATACAACGGTCAAGACTTATCTTTTTGTTGTAGTCCATACAGACTGATTGCAAACTTTGAAATTACAAGCGTCTAGTCCGTCATTCATAATCCAGCCGTCGTCCATTAGAGAATATCCGCGTCCATAATCCAAAGACCTATTCCATTTCCATATAACAGTATTAGCACCAAATTTAAAAAGACAAAAGTATACATAAACATAGGCTTGTTTCCTGCAAGAGAGAAGCGGTCAACAATTTTCAATGATGCCGGCAAGACATCATGATGTTCCAAAATATCAAATCCGTATCGCTGATCAGTATTCTTAATCCATAATATTCGTTATAGAGTCGTCATCTAAAAATGATGTACCTCAGCCACGCTTTGATTGTGACTGTTCATATGAGTACCATGAGGATCTTGAAGTACATGGGCTCATACGGCCCCTAGCCCCGGGTTAAGCGGAATTAGACACATGAATTAAGACAGTCCAATTTTGTCTGTGATATTTATTATATTTTAAAGGACTGCACTGTGTAATGGTTCAAAAGTATGTATTATCAATGTAATTGTATATATCTGTGAATAAATTCTTTATCTTTCAAAAGAAAAAAAAAATATCTGATTTTCCATCACCCCTCTGTCAATGCTATGATAATTACACCTATCAAATTGTTGCCAACATATTTCAAAAAAACTTCCACCATATTCCTCATTTTCGCATTCTTCTTTTCAGCTAATTGCATAGAAAATATATTAGTGCTCCTTGTTGTGTTATTCAGTCATGTTACAAATTGTGATAAGTGATTGAATTATCATAGTCTATACTCTAGCCGTAATTTTCCAACAAGAATCTGCTACTCACCCAGGATGTGAAAGCACGGCGCTATATTTGCTTTCCATCACCTCAGATTGGCAGAGTGCCACTGGTCCCCAATTTGAATTGCATTCCCGCGAAAAGTATCACAAGGCATGTCAGGATTATAGGAGACTATTCAGACAAGTATGAAAGTCAAGTTAGTATGAAATTTTAAATATCATTCATGAGCATAACTTTGTGTTGATATCACTACTCGGGAACACAGAGCAGACTAATAGTTTGAGATGTATTCTGTCGGCCCAGCTTATGGAGCGCCTGAGGACATTGACTTATAATTGTCGCATCCTTCCTTATAGCTGCTAACCTGGAAAATATATATGAATTATCATAGTTTTTACCATAGTTGTATTTTTCTAATATCTGCTACTCACCCAAGAAATGTAAGCACGGATTTGACAGCACGGCGCCATATTTGCTTTCCATCAATCCATTAGTGGATTCTCAGAGTGCCGCTCATTTCCAGCTTGTCTTGCACTCCCGCGAAAAGGATAATAATAATAATAATAAGCTTTATTTCAAGAGGGTGGTACAATACTCAGTCAGCTACAGGCTGATCTACCCTGAGGCCCTCACACACACACACACATGTACAAAATCAGCATCAATAGAGAAGAATATTGACAGACATATATTCAGTAAAATAAAATAGTACTAATCAAACATTTTTCATATATTGAGTTCTAAAACTCTGCACTGAGGAAGCACTATGGCATTCTGGTTTTAGTGAATTCCACAAAACTGAACCAGAGTATGACAGAGACTTTTTGAATAGTTCAGAATGTGGAAGGGGAATTTTCAAATTGTTATTTGTGTGAGAACGGAGAATCCTATGACTAGAGATATTGTTCGAGAAGAGTTCTTTCATACAATGTGGGTAGTGATCATTAAGAGATTTATACACAGTAACAGCCTTGTGGTATTTTACATACTCTTCAATATTTTGCCAACCCAGAGTTTTGAATAACTCAGCTGTAGAAGTACTTTTGGTTTTGTTCAGAATAAGTCGAGCAGCAGTTTTTGCAGTTTATTTACTCGATCCAGAAGATGTTTGGAACAATTTCCCCATATGGATATACAGAAGTTAATGTGAGGCAACACATAACCATTATAAAAAATCAGTCGAGTATTCTGTGGAAGTAAATTCCTGTGTTTTCTCAATATGGACAGCATGGAGGATATTTTATTGCAAATGGTGTCCACATGATTTTTCCATGATAAATTTTCCTGAATATGCAGACCGAGCAATTTTTGGCTTGACACTTTCTCAATTATAGTGTCTTCAACTGTGATATTGTAACTTTGCTGACCACTATTCTTGAGTTTAGCAGCTGTTCCTATTAACATTGACTTAGTTTTTTGGGGATTAATAATCATTTTATTGTCTCTGCACCACGTTTGAACACCCAACATGCCTTGGGTAAGTCTGTGTTCAATGACACATACAGATTTTGAGGAAGTGTGTACAGAGGTGTCATCAGCATACTTATCAACATCACAGCTGTTCACGGACAATACAATATCATTCAAATACAGTATAAATAAGAGGGGCCCAAGTATGGACCCCTGTGGAACACCAGAATTAACTCTTAAAGGATCAGGGACTGCTTTTCCAAGGGACACTCTTTGGAATCTTGAACTCAAATATGATGTAACCCATTGTAAAGCAGAGTCAGTAAAGCCATATATTTTCAATTTCTGCAATAGTAAATCGTGATCAACAAGGTCAAAGGCCTTTTTGAAGTCTATCATCACCAGACCAACTAGTTCCCCATTGTCTATAGCTTGATTCCAGCTTTCTGTGAGTTTGGTCATAGCAGTAAAACAGGAATGTTTGGGGCGAAAACCAGACTGATTTTTTGTAAGGAGATCATGGGATGAAATAAAAGTGTATAACCAGTCATAAACATGTCGTTCCAGTATTTTTGATAGGACAGGTAATATGGATATAGGTCTGTAATTTTCGGCCTTGTTTATAGACCCCGACTTGTGGAGAGGGTAAACTTTGGCTTCTTTCCATTGGTCAGGGAAAATGCCTGTTTGTATACTCAGGTTGAGGATTCTTGTTATAGATGGAGTTATTATGTCTGCTGTTACCTTTAGAAATTTAGGACTAATTCCATCCAGACCCGTACTTTTGGATGGGTCTAATTCACCAAGGTAGTTAAATACAAATGATTCAGTCACAGGTGGAATTGAAAAGGTATTACCAGGAGGAAGTTTTTGAGAAACATAGTCTTGAAGTTTGTTAAGAGTCGAACCAGGGGCACTGTTATCTTTTGGTAGTAGCCGTTCAGCTGCATGAATAAAGAAATTGTTGAGTTCATCAACAATAGCATCTGGGTCAGTTAAGATCTTGTCATCTGTAGTTAATGAGAAGGGTGTAGTCCTGTTACTATTTGGGTTTAGTTTGTTAATAATTTGAAGAACTGTCAGAATTATAGAAGACAATTCAGATTATGTTGGTCAGCTCACATCCCAAAAAAGATTCACGTTAAGCCTCACCCATACCGAGCTTTAGCAATTTTTGTATGAAGGTTCTGTCCACACCCTATTAAACACCCAGGTAATTTTGCGAGGGCTTATTTTATATTGTGCAGGGTCAGCGGCATGCTTTTCTAAATCCTTGGTTTTCACAGTAAACTTCGGTTTCCGTTTTATGCTCGCTTGTACTTGCCAGTGTCAGATCAAGGCCGAGTTGCATGCACTCCATGACGGTGATTAACGGCCAAGTTCTCTGTTGAGAGGAAACGTTCAATTCTTCGCCACAGCGTGGAATTTCGAAAGAAAACCAACATTGTTAAACCTGCAATGTGAGGCCTGTACTAGTAGTTTTGCATAAGGACTATTAACTTACGCAATTCATTTTGGAATTTAAATAACATCTATGAGCATATCTTTCTGTTGATATTAATTCTGGGGAACTCATACAATTCAGTCGAAGAGTTTGCGAAGCCTTCTTGTGGCCAACCTTAGAGCACCTAAGGACAAGGACATTGATCTGGAAAAAAAACATTGCCAGCTGTTGCATACCGACTGCAGTTGGTGTTATGACCTAATGATTCATAAAGTTTTATCGGAAAATGTAAGCACAACGGCTCGTTGGTCTAGAGGTATGATTCTCGCTTTGGGTGCGAGAGGTCCCGGGTTCAAATCCCGGACGAGCCCTGTATTTCTTTTTATCTTCAGATGACAATGACGATGTCACGATTTTGATATCTGATTTTCCATCACCCCTCTGTAAATGCTTTGAATTACAGCTATCAAATTGTTGCCAACATATTTAAAAAAAAACTTCCAAGATATTCCTCATTTTCGCATTCTTCTTTTATAGCTAATTGCATAGACAATATATTAGTGCTCCTTGTTGTGTTATTCAGTCATGTTACAAATTGTGATCTGTGTATGCAGGTTCTGTCCACACCCTATTAAACACCCAGGTAATTTTGCGAGGGCTTATTTTATATTGTGCAGGATCAGCGGGATGCTTTTCTAAATCCTTGGTTTTCACAGTAAACTTCGGTTTCCGTTTTATGCTCGCTTGTACTTGCCAGTGTCAGATCAAGGCCGAGTTGCATGCACTCCATGACGATGATTAACGGCCAAGTTCTCTGCTGAGAGGAAACGTTCAATTTTTCGCTACAGCGTGGAATTTCGAAAGAAAACCAGCATTGTTAAACCAGCAATGTGTGGCCTGTACTAGTAGTTTTGCATAAGGACTATTAACTTATGCAATTCATTTTGGAATTTAAATAACATTTATGAGCATATCTTTCTGTTAACATTAATTCTGGGGAACTCATACAATTCAGTCGAAGAGTTTGCGAAGCCTTCTTGTGGCCAACCTTAGAGCAACTAAGGACATTGATCTGAAAAAACCATTGCCAGCTGTTGCATACCGACTGCAGTTGATGTTATGACCTAATGATTCATAAAGTTTTATCCGAAAATATAAGCACAACGGCTCGTTGGTCTAGGGGTATGATCAAATTGTTGCCAACATATTTCAAAAAAACCTTCCAAGATATTCCTCATTTTCGCATTCTTCTTTTCAGCTAATTGCATAGACAATATATTAGTGCTCCTTGTTGTGTTATTCAATCATATTACAAATTGTGATAAGTGATTTAATTATCATAGTCTATACCCTAGCCGTCTCACCTAAGATTTGTAAGCACGGATTTGACAGCACGGCGCCATATTTGCTTTCCATCAACTCATTAGTGGATTCGCAGAGTGCCGCTCATTTCCAGCTTGTGTTGCACTCCCGCGAAAAGGATTTGAAGAACTGTCAGAATTATAGTAGACAATTCTGATTATGTTGGTCAGCTCATATCCCAAAAAGGATTCGACGATAAGCCTCACCCACACCGAGCTTTAGCAATCTTTGTATGCAGGTTCTGTCGAGGGCTATTAAACACCCACGTAATTTTGCGAGGGCTTATTTTATATTGTGCAGTGTCAGCGGCATGCTTTTCGAAATCCTTGGTTTTCACAGTAAACTTCGGTTTCCGTTTTATGCTCGATTGTAATTGCCGTGTCAGATCAAGGTCGAGTTGCATGCACTCCATAACGATGATTAACGGCCAAGTTCTCTGTTGAGAGGAAACGTTCAATTCTTCGCCACAGCGTGGAATTTCGAAAGAAAACCAGCATTGTTAAACCTGCAATGTGTGGCCTGTACTAGTAGTTTTGCATAAGGACTATTAACTTATGCAACTCATTTCGGAATTTAAATAACATTTATGAGCATATCTTTCTGTTGGCATTAATTCTGGGGAACTCATACAATTCAGTCGAAGAGTTAGCGAAGTCTTCTTGTGGCCAACCTTAGAGCAACTAAGGACATTGATCTGGAAAAAAAACCATTGCCAGCCGTTGCATACCAACTGCAGTTGGTGTTATGACTTAATGATTCATAAAGTTTTATCGGAAAATATAAGCACAACGGCTCGTTGGTCTAGGGGTATGATTCTCGCTTTGGTTTTTTTGGTTAGAGCGCTTGACAGAGACGGACGTGTTTTGTTAGCTCCAGCTATTGTATTGTGTTGTTGTTGCTATTGTTGAAGTTTGACTGATTTTCGTGCGAGACCTTCGGATTGAAGAAAGAGTGTCGCTGTGAGCCATGGCCTCCATGCGGGGCAGGGGCATGGAGGCCATGGCTCACAACCCATCAACCCTTCCCGTAATCCTGGAAATCGGATATATTTGAAAAATAATTCTATGATTGTGAATGTCGGAGACATAAAGAATGTGGCTGCAGCCGATGTTATTAAGACTGTGGAAGAAACCTGTGGATTGAATTCCATATATGCTTGCGTCCCGAAAGGAACGGACTCGTTTGAGATAACTTTGTCGGAAAGAAATTCTGTAGATTTGTTGAGCGGCGGAGTTGAAATTCAGGGAGTGAGTTACTCATGCACGGAGGTGTCCGAAAAGATTGTAGTGGTGTCGTTCCTCCATCTATCAAGTTATGTGGAGGACGATGAAATCAGAGCGAAACTTGAGAACATGGGCGTGGAATTACTCTCGGGTATACAACGTAGATTTCATAAGGATACGAGGGTGGCAGACGGAACCAGGTATGTCAAGGTGAAGTTTCCACACAACATAAAGTCACTACCATATGCCATGAAATTTTCTGCAGGGAATTCATCGGATTATTACAGAGTTATACATGACAATCAAGTCAAAGTTTGCTCGATTTGCTCATCAGACGAGCATTTATACAAGAATTGTCCAGAGTTTCTCTGTTACAAATGTGAATTTCAAGGACATTTGGCCAAGGTCTGTTCAACGCCACGGTGCCCTCATTGTTCGCAAAGGGGTAAAAAGTGCGTCTGTTCCCCGTGTGAACAGTGCAGTGAAATCGATTGTCGATGTGTACCGAATGAAAATGCTATTACTGTGGTAGCTGAAGTGGAACATATTGGCCCAATGCAATGTGATATCTGCTATGAGTTTGACGCGGCTTGTGTGTGCGACAAGCCAAATCATACCGAGTGTGAGGGTGGAGATATTCCAGCTGATTCTCCAGATGTCGATGCAAATAATAGGGTCGAAACTCCCCTGTTAATTGACGAGCCAATTTCTGCAGGTTGTGATTTCAGCGTTTCGAAGGTAGTGGTGAATTCAACTCAAAGTGTCGATGAGATGAATACCGAATCTGACGGTAGTATTGAACAAAATGAAGAAACAATAGAGGTGACGGACACTCAATTGTCTGAGAAAAGTGATCAAGTCCAGAATGACAATGACAGTGAAAACAGTGCCGGCTTTTTTCGTAGAAGAAAGCTGAGGGCACAGCCGAATTTGTCGCCAGCCGTTGCATACCAACTGCAGTTGGTGTTATGAATGATTCATAAAGTTTTATCGGAAAATATAAGCACAACGGCTCGTTGGTCTAGGGGTATGATTCTCGCTTTGGGTGCGAGAGGTCCCGGGTTCAAATCCCGGACGAGCCCTGTATTTCTTTTTACCTTCAGATGACAATGACGTTGTCACGATTTTGATATCTGATTTTTCCATCACCCCTCTGTAAATGCTTTGATAATTACAGCTAGTTTGTTATATGGGCAATTTTCCCCTACGTTAAATGAGCAACATCTATTACACAAATTATTTGATGTGCAGATGGGAAAAGACGAAACAGCAATGTATGTGTACCTGATTAATGTATTTCATTTCTGTATTTGGTGCGCCCAGAATGAAATCGTATTTCAGGGTGAAAATAGAGATCATAATTGTATAATTAAGGCTATTAGAGTTTGTGTGAAATCACGTATATATGTAGATCACTACAGAATGGAAGAGTCTGTCTTCAAGAGCGTAGAATGGAAGAGTCTGTCTTCAAGAGAGTTTGGTGTAAAAATAATGCCCTGTGTACAGTTCGGAACTCAAAAGTAATACTTTTGCTATAATATAATATGTCTATTGAAATGTCTTTAATGTAAGCGGTTCGTTTCATCTGTGTACTGGACACTGTATGAGATCCATATCTTTCTGTGATATTCTATATTTTATTAACAATGGATTCTCACGGTCTCAGTGATTTGTATATATTCCGGTGAATAAATTATTTTTTCATTTCAAAAGAAAAAAAATAATTACAGCTATCAAATTGTTGCCAACATATTTCAAAAAAACTTCCACAATATTCCTCATTTTCGCATTCTTCTTTTCAGCTAATTGCATAGACAATATATTAGTGCTCCTTGTTGTGTTATTCAGTCATGTTACAAATTGTGATAAGTGATTGAATTATCATAGTCTATACCCTAGCCGTAATTTTCCAACAAGAATCTGCTACTCACCCAGGATGTGAAAGCACGGCGCAATATTTGCTTTCCACCACCTCACATTCGCAGAGTGCCACTGGTCCCCAATTCGTCTTGCATTCCCGCGAAAAGTATCACAAGGCATGTCAGGATTATAGGAGACTATTAAGACAAGTATGAAAGTCAAGTTAGTATGAAATTTTAAATATCATTCATGAGCATAACTTTGTGTTGATATCACTAGTCGGGAACACAAACAAAGCAGACTAATAGTTTGAGATGTATTCTGTCGGCCTAGCTTATAGAGCGCATGAGGACATTGACTTATAATTGTCGCATCCTTCCTTATAGCTGCTAACCTGGAAAATATACATGAATTATCATAGTTTTTACCATAGTTGTATTTTTCTAATATCTGCTACTCACCCAAGATTTGTAAGCACGGATTTGACAGCACGGCGTCATATTTGCTTTCCATCAACCCATTAGTGGATTCTCAGAGTGCTGCTCATTTCCAGCTTGTCTTGCACTCCCGCGAAAAGGATTTGAAGAACTGTCAGAATTATAGAAGACAATTCTGATTATGTTGGTCAGCTCACATCCCCAAAAAGATTCGACGATAAGCCTCACCCATACCGAGCTTTAGCAGTCCATGTATGCAGGTTCTGTCGACACCCTATTAAACACCCAGGTAATTTTGCGAGGGCTTATTTTATATTGTGCATCATCATTTTATTTCACTCCGACCACTCAGGGTGGTACGAGAGGTATACAGCTATTACATATATACATTTGGCGACTACATACGTGTGTAAACATAATCAATACATAAACATTTATACAATAATTGAATATTCTAGTCGTATTTACAAAGTGCCATACCTTCCTTGACAAACTTGCATATATTTTCCAGCTTATGTATATCTCCAGTTTGGAAAAAGTTTCTGAGTTTGATTACATTTGGTCTAACGTAAGTTTTGACGGGAATATACTTTGCTCTTAAAGCATTCAATGTTGGACACAAGAACAAAAAGTGAAATTCGGCCCCAATGCTGCGTGTTTCACATGCGGTGCAGTAACGTTCAGATGGAGGTATTGCTATGTGACGCCATCTTCCTGTTTCTATTGGGAGTTTATGATTGCAGGTTCGAAATCTGGATAGGATTTTCCTGCTTTTATCATCCAGATTCTTCAGGTAGAATTCCAGCTCAAAATTTGTTTTGAAAATTCGGTATATAACACCCTTTTTTGAGTAATACATGTCACTGTACCATTTTTGGATAAATTGATCTTTCAGCGTTTGCTCCAGAATTTTTAGAAAACAGGCAGCATTGTTTACACTTTGAGAATCCCAAATATAGTTGAAACCAGTATTGTATAGTATGGTTTTAACGTGGTTTAGCCAGGGATAGTTGACTACTCCTCTCTGCGCGAAAATAAATTTGTATGTGACATATGCCAGCTTGCTTTCTTTCCCTTGTATCATCCGTAACCAGAATGAAACTATACTAACATGGACTCTGATGTATAATGGGTACACACCGAGTTCTCCATATACCATAAAATTGGGCGACGATTTTTTGATTCCTAAGACTCGTTTACAGAATTGTAAGTAAAATGATTCGAGTATATCTAATTTCTCAAAACCCCATATTTGACAGCCATATTACAAGATTGGTCGAACCACCTGATCAAAAAGTTTCAATTGACAGTCAATAGGCAAACACAGATTTCGAATTTTTCTGTCTACTCCAAATAAGGCTTTTGACACTTGTGTAATGAGCTGCTTTCTCGCAGATAGGTATTTGCCAGTATATCTCATTAATATCCCAAGATAGCAGTATTCGTTAACAAGATCGATTTTTTTGCCTTTAAAGTAAAACGTAGGTAATTTCTTCGGTAGACGTCTACAAAATAGGACAATTTTAGTTTTAATAATATTGACATCTAGTTCCCATAAATCACAGTAACTCTCAAAAACGACGAGGGCATTTTGTATTTTGATATACAACGCATATGTTGATTGGCTCGCCGAAGTTACGCTAAGCTTTTCGGAAATCTTCGGTCCTATTCGGTAATCTCAAAAAGTTCGCTTCATTTAGTAACGGAGACTGTTGATTGGGCGAGAGCAATGCACAGAAAAGCTGCGCGCCGCAATTAGCCCCACTTTGACATCAGAGGGTATATACGACAATAGGGGATATACAATCTGATGCCATGAGAACGCTATTTAAAGGATGCCTGTAAATCGCCAAGCCTGCCACAATTCGTATTAAGAGGCTGCCTGTAAAAACAGAAGTTAACCCACAGACGTGTGAGTAGGAAATAATTTCGCGTCTTGGCAACATCAACACGTATACGCTTGCTTTCGTCCATACTACAAGAATACCCTAGTTATGTATTCTAATTTACAGTATATACCAGAAGAGAATCTGGATATGTTCGATCCCATCTCAATGGGTGATCCGGGGGAAGGAAGCGTCGGTTCCCAATGAATAGCGTTGTTTTGGAGATTGAGCTCCAAATACCTGAAGTGGAAAGAAAGTCAGCAAATTGTACTACATTTTAACAAATATACTTTATTCCATTCATACAAACCAATCAACCAATCAACCGATAAACATCTCACGAGCGGGCAGTCCAACAATATGCCCTAGTTCACTGTTCTTCTATGACAGCCCGCTAACTTTAGTTTGATACAGTCAACTCATAATATTGTATTAGATACGGTGACGTCACTGGGATATTTTTATCCCACAGGAAGGTCTGTCGTACTACTGGATGGTGAAAACTTACACGGAGAAATCAAAGGAAGTGCATGGGTTCATTATACGCACGTATATACACGTGATTTGGTTTGGTTGTACAAACACTATTGCTCACGGTATCCAGACAGCCCTGTTTACCTTTCCGATGACTGAGAAAATTTACCCATAATCCGCAAAGATCAACATTGAACGGAATTTGAACTATCGACATATGTCAATACTCTGCATGTGTGAACGATATGTAAACAATTATGGTCCTATTTAAACATATAAACAGCTGTCGGACATACCGGGTTTCTTCCCGTCCAAAGGTAGATCTCAGACTAATATAAACCAAATGACGGTATTTCCATGTACCGTGTGTGTATGTCTTTTAGGGCATACTTGAAATATTCGTATGGTTGGCCATCCCTGCCAGAATTCGTCATTTAGAGGCTGCCTCTAAATAATATATACCATGGTACAAAATGCCAAGCCTGCCATAATTCGTATTTAGAGGCTGTCTGTAATTATTTTGTACCCTGGTATAAAATGCCGAGCCTGCCATAATTCCTATTTAGCATTCTCCCAACGTCAGAGTTTGTAACCTCCAAACCGTCGGTAAACAAGAATCTGACTTCACCCCTATACAAATGCCTGGTGCGCAGCCGCATTGCGTCTTTTCCGCTGAGCCAATGAGAGAACGTGTTATATTTTCCCGCTGACTACGTCATCACAGCTGCTCACCACGTGGAGACTGGCGGTCATATTGTAAACAACATTTGACAGGCTAGCATTCCGATTCACGCTGAGAACTATTGTAAGCATTAATTGATAATGACCCTGGAAAATGGATCAAGCATGTGGTAGTGACCCGACAATCAACAAGTGTACGTCATTCAGAAAATTATATTATGGCCAAGTGTATCGAATGATATCTGTGTTTCATGTCGCCGGTCTTGAACTCAGTGAGGGAGGGTAACACAACACAAATCAACGTCAACGCAAAATATAATATTGAAAAATTACTCAACCAAAATTACTCATCTGAACTTCAGCGAGGTAGATATTATTATGTATTTATGTGCAGCAAGTAATAAAAACAACCAGTGAAGGAGGTGGACGAGAAATATGCATCGGAACACATCATTGGCCTAATTTCCTCACAGTACTAAATATTAAATAATAAGATATCTGCAGTTAAATGTGTTTCCCGGGTTATAACTACATGTATAAATAATATTAAGATTTTGTCTGAAAAAAAAACGGATTTCATTTCAGCAACTCTGCAACGGTGATTTAATTTAATAACTGATTCAGTTTGTTTTTTTCAAATGGCAATATTTTATCAAACTAACTTATTTAAATTTGTTCATACTAAAAAATGCTTATTAAATAAATTGGCTTTGAATTAAAAAAAGACAATACCAGTATTATCACAATTTTCAGTATTATAGTATAAAACTAACTCCAGAAATCACACTGGTGAAGCTCAGACTTTTTGCGTATCAGCATATTAAAGTCATCGTCAATCCATATTTATAAAGGATAGAATGGTACATGTACAATCCCGACACCGCCATGTATGTATATATTCATGGTACACGTGTGTGTATTAGCACGAAGTGTTTCGAGCCCTGTGTACTCTCGTCGGGGGAGACAGGAGGTGTGTATTGTATGCGCCTCAAACACTTGTGTATTATCTCATACTGTTAGTGTTTTAATAGACCTGAAAGGTTATAGGTCACCCTTTGTTCGTATTTGCACATATAATAAAGGGTACTGGTAAGTCAATTCTGTCGTTATATTTGATCAAACAGCGACCTGATAATTAGCAAATCGCGTTTCTCTTCTTGATTTAACAGTAATTCGAGGCTTGGGAATACAAATGAATGAGGTCCCTCCTGTAGTTTTTCTGTCGCAATCGCCAGGTCCAAGATATGTGGCTGTAAATCCCAGGGCTCGAAGTACATTTACTTGCTTGTTCATGATGGAAGTTAACTGACAGATTACAAATACCAGTCCGGTTTTTAAAACAGGATGCCCATCAAAGATTTGCCTCTGTTCGTTCTCGTCGATATACATCATCATCATCATCATTTTATTTCACTCCGACCACTCAGGGTGGTACGAGAGGTATACAGCTATTACATATATACATTTGGCGACTACATGCGTGTGTAAACATAATCAATACATAAACATTTATACAATAATTGAATATTCTAGTCGTATTTACAAAGTGCCATACCTTCCTTGACAAACTTGCATATATTTTTCAGCTTATGTATATCTCCAGTTTGGAAAAAGTTTCTGAGTTTGATTACATTTGGTCTAACGTAAGTTTTGACGGGAATATACTTTGCTCTTAAAGCATTCAATGTTGGACACAAAAACATAAAGTGAAATTCGTCCCCAATGCTGCGTGTTTCACATGCGGTGCAGTAACGTTCAGATGGAGGTATTGCTATGTGACGCCATCTTCCTGTTTCTATTGGGAGTTTATGATTGCAGGTTCGAAATCTGGATAGGAGTTTTCTGCTTTTATCATCCAGATTCTTCAGGTAGAATTCCAGCTCAAAATTTGTTTTGAAAATTCGGTATATAACACCCTTTTTGAGTAATACATGTCACTGTACCATTTTTGAATAAATTGATCTTTCAGCGTTTGCTCCGGAATTTTTAGAAAACAGGCAGCATTGTTTACACTTTGAGAATCCCAAATATAGTTGAAACCAGTATTGTATAGTATGGTTTTAACGTGGTTTAGCCAGGGATAGTTGACTACTCCTCTCTGCGCGAAAATAAACTTGTATATGACATATGCCAGCTTGCTTTCTTTCCCTTGTATCATCCGTAACCAGAATGAAACTAAACTAACATGGACTCTGATGTATAATGGGTACACACCGAGTTCTCCATATACCATAAAATTGGGCGACGATTTTTTGATTCCTAAGACTCGTTTACAGAATTGTAAGTAAAATGATTCGAGTATATCTAATTTCTCAAAACCCCATATTTGACAGCCATATTACAAGATTGGTCGAACCACCTGATCAAAAAGTTTCAATTGACAGTCAATAGGCAAACACAGATTTCGAATTTTTCTGTCTACTCCAAATAAGGCTTTTGACACTTGTGTAATGAGCTGCTTTCTCGCAGATAGGTATTTGCCAGTATATCTCATTAATATCCCAAGATAGCAGTATTCGTTAACAAGATCGATTTTTTTGCCTTTAAAGTAAAACGTAGGTAATTTCTTCGGTAGACGTCTACAAAATAGGACAATTTTAGTTTTAATAATATTGACATCTAGTTCCCATAAATCACAGTAACTCTCAAAAACGACGAGGGCATTTTGTATTTTGATATACAACGCATATGTTGATTGGCTCGCCGAAGTTACGCTAAGCTTTTCGGAAATCTTCGGTCCTATTCGGTAATCTCAAAAAGTTCGCTTCATTTAGTAACGGAGACTGTTGATTGGGCGAGAGCAATGCACAGAAAAGCTGCGCGCCGCAATTAGCCCCACTTTGACATCAGAGGGTATATACGACAATAGGGGATATACAATCTGATGCCATGAGAACGCTATTTAAAGGATGCCTGTAAATCGCCAAGCCTGCCACAATTCGTATTAAGAGGCTGCCTGTAATTATTTTGTACCATGGTATAAAATGCCAGGCCTGCCATAATTCGTATTTAGAGGATGCCTGTAATTATTTTGTACAATGGTATATGAGATTCATCTATCACTGTGTGATCTCTGCTAACTTGCATGCATATCATAAAAATATTACCATATCAAGGTAATCCGTGGACAACGTATTTTACCAGATAGCAGCGACATATGCATCTGATCTCTTCCCGAGGCCTACAGCCTGTTGCAGTTCAATTTATAACTGGTTTAATTTGGGGGAATATTCAACATGCATCATATTATCACAGAAGGGACTACTATGTTACACTGATTATAGTTTTGGAAACTTGGGGTTAAAATTACAAATGTGGTCCAGGTTTCATTGATAAAAAATAGATCCTTTGTTGTATGCATTGGAGAGAGTGCAAAAATATGAGCCGCAAATTCAAGCCTGGAGTCACGCGTCAAATCCGCCTGCCGCTGCTATCTGGGCACCATTCATTCAGGACTAATTTCATTTATCTCGGGAATCCAGGATTGGACTTTTTCAATGTAAGTTTATCAGGGAAGACATCTACTGAGCCGCATGTATGGTATTCATGCAAAAATACACGTAACTTTGCCATGAAATACATTCTGGATAATTATCGACACAGGATAATGATAACATGATTAGATTAGATAACTAACCTCACCCTGATATAATAAATTCACAATGTATCATTGACTCGATGGCCTAAAATGAGACGAGGCAGCGTAACTGCCCCCAGTCATTCCCCTTCCCTCATATCCCATCTCATCACCCCACACCAATATGTTGAATTATGTCATTGGGAAGATATACCGCCGTTTATTTGAAAATGCCACGGTATGCAGGTATGCGTTGAATGGAACGTTCCTGTAATATCCCCAGTATTAATACTTTCGACTCCTCATTAATTATGACATATACACTTATTCCACATCTGCCTGTATAACTGGGTGTGTGTTCGCGACATTTATAGACACCAAATCTGTTTGAGATATCAATCTACTACGATTCGATTTACAATAAAAAAAAATTTGAACACTTAGCATAGAATTATGGTAAGTCTTAAGATGAAACTAAGATGTTTTAAGATGAAGTCCAATATAAAACATTTAGAATGCCTTGAATATAAAGAAGGGCCATACTGTACTCCACATCAAGTTTTCTCTCGTATTCAAAGTAACTTGAGCTGATCACATCCTAGAACACCTTTACTCGGCAAAACAGATCAGATCTACAACTTATCTGGACGTTTGGGCCCTTCATGCTGATTTCCGCTCATATTTGGTGATGAACAGTAGATATGGATAGTTAAACCTCGCTGTCGTCTGCGCGTTACCGATAATGCCGATAAGGGACACACCCGTCCTGCCTCACGAACATTTATCTCTACCACTGCCTCGAGCCTTCACATCAGAGATCGACCGCCGAGATATAATCGGTGATTTCCTTATTTGTCACCACTAGCGGAAACACATTTGGGGCATCTAAACGCTGATTTTTACAATCGTCACCAGTATAATCAGTTTAAGGGAACGATAACACTGGTGACATTAAGGAAAATCAGCAGTATGGGTTAGTATTAAAACGGAACGCACAATACCGCTAGTGGTGACGTTTTCTTGAAATCAGCGATTGCGTCGAAACAAGATCAGTAGGAAAAGGGACCGAGTTACTGGTGATTTTTTGGCACTTTGTCACCACAGCTTGTTCACAGTGTATCTGGCCAGTATCTATTTTTCAGTTTCAGCGGTTCTGTGATATCAGTCAAAATGGCAGCCAATATTGATTGGATATCGATTGAGTGTAATGTGAAGAGACTGTCGGAAAACACTGGGGCTCCATATTTGGAGGAGGCCAAATGTGATCGTAACCAATATGGGTTAGTGCGGGTTCATATTGCACGAAAAAACCGCCGTCACAGTGCACAACGCGCGATTTCCCAGGCTGCAACAGGCCCGGCATCAATCGACCGTGGTGCAGTGTGGCATCTGTGGAACATGTCATTTCAAATGTGCAGAGATCAGACATTTTGGAGACATTATGTGCTGTATGCACTACAATGTATACATACCCCCGCCCTTTCCCCACGAAGTCCACAACATTTCAACACGCGACATTTCTGCACGAGAGAGAGAGAGTGAATTAAGGTTTAACATCGCGTTCAGCAATATTGCTATTTTGCGACGATCAATCAATATTCTAGGTATTCCAACAAAAACAAGTCAATAAACTAGCAACCCAGACGTAATCAACACAACACAACAAAAATTTGTACATATCTAAGTACTCAAGCCAATAACTTAGTAATCCAGCACATTAAAACTTATGCAACAAACCGATCTCTCTCAAATAACCCAAGATAGTCCTCCCTAACCCGACTAAAAATATCTTCCAAAAGTAGTCGCTCGATAAAAAGAATCTCTTCAATCAGAAAATCTATGCAGTCGACGAAGTCCACAACATTTCAACAGGCGACATTTCTGCATGAGTGAAAGAGTGAAATAAGAGCGACAATAATTACTTCAACAAAAGCAAGGCAATAACCGAGCAAAACACAACACACCAAAAACATGTACATACATTTAAACTTCATCAACAAACCGATTTCTTTCAAATAACCTAAAATACAGTCTCTATTTACCAGACTACACAGATCTAAAGTAGCTGCTTGTTACAAAGACTCTTACAATCTTAAAATTTATTCAGCTGCATGCGACCTTTACGTAAGCGACAAAAATAGCCAACTACCCGGCAATCCCGAAGTAATGAACACAACGCACCAAAAGACATGCACATACATTAAAATTTACGCGACATTTCTGCATGCGAGTGTGTTCAGCAATATTGCTATATAGCGGCGAAGATTATTTCAACAAGAACAAGGCAACGACCCAGCAATCCGAAAATAATCAACAAAACACACCAAAAACATGTACACACACTAAGACCTGCTAAAACTTCTACAACAAACCGATTGCTCTCAAATAACCTAAAATACAATCTTCATTTACTAGACTAAACAGATCCAAAGTAGCTGCTTGATAAAAAGACTCGCTTTCAATCTTTAAATTCATACAGCTGCATGCGAACATTCCGTAAGCGACAAAACTAAATTGTTTTTTTGTTGGTATCCAGTTTCGAAGATTTGTTAGGAAATTCCATATCAGTTGGAATGTAGGAGAGAGAATTAGGGTTTGAAGTCGCGTTCAGCAATATTTCACTTATATTGTGACGATCAAACAAAATTCTAAGTATTCAAGCTGATAACTCAGTAATTCAACACATTAAAAGATACACACAACGTAAAATGCATATATGTAATTGTCTTATCGAATTCTAGCTCAACTTGTCTATAATTTGGTCTTTTTGCTTCGTTGTCATATTGATTTAGTTTCTATTTCCTTGACCATTCTATATTCGATAGTTGATCCTAACCATCCATACAGAAGGCGGAGTTAGGGACTTCATCGACCTAAGCTATATGATTTGCTCAGTTCGGCGCCAAACGGATTCCTAAAACCACCGAGAGATAGAGAGAATTAAGGATTAACGTCGCGTTCAGCGTTATTTCAGCTATACAGCGACAATCAAACAAAATTCCAAGCATTTCAACAAAAACAAGGCAATAACAAGGAGATAAAAAGAATCCCTCACATTCTAAAAATCTATACAGTCGATCAGAATAAGTTTCAACGAGTTCTTCGCGGCATGGCATACACTTTGGGACTGGATCTTTTTTTTCTGATCAGAGCGTTTCGAGTCTTTAATTAGCCCCATCGTTGTTCCCCTTTCTTGCAGAATGCCTTTGCGATAATCCACGGAGTGGATCCAAGTATGTTGAACTAAGAACATGCAAACCTGATGAAATAATGTGTTGAATGCGCGTTATCTGGCCAGTATCTATTTTTCAGTTTCAGCGGTTCTGTGATTTCAGTCAAAATGGCAGCCAATATTGATTGGATATCGATTGAGTGTAATGTGAAGAGACTGTCGGAAAACACTGGGGCTCCATATTTGGAGGAGGCCAAATGTGATCGTAACCAATATGGGTTAGTGCGGGTTCACATTGCACGAAAAAACCGCCGTCACAGTGCACAACGCGCTACTTCCTAGGCTGCACCAAACCTGGCATCAATCGACCGTGGGTGCAGTGTGACATGTGGAGCATGGTGCCATTTCAATTGTGCATAGATCAGACATTTTGGACACCGTATGTGCTGTATGCACTACAATGTATACATACCCCCCCCCCCACAAAGTCCACAACATTTCAACACGCGACATTTCTGCACGGGAGAAAGAAAGAATGAATTAAGGTTTAACGTCGCGTTCAGCAATATTGCTGTATATCGACGATCAATCAATATTCTAGATATTCCAACAAAAACAAGTCAATAACCGAGCAACCCAATAGTAATCAAGACAACACACCAAAAATATGTACATACCCTAAAACTTTTACAATAAACCGATTTCTCTCAAATAACCTAAAATAGTCTTCATTTACCCGACTGAACAGATATAAAGTAGCTGCTTGCTTTCAACCCTTAAATCTACACAGCTGCATGTGAACTTTCCGTGAGCGACAAAACTAAATTGTTTTTTATGTACATAATTTATCAGATCAAGTCAGTTTTGAAGATCTGTTTGCAAATTCCAGACTGAGAGAATTGAGGCTTAATGTCGCGTTCAGCAATCTTTGAAATGAAAAGCGACAATCAAACAGAATCCTAAGTATTCAAGTTAATAACTTAGATTTTTCTAAAACAACCTTAAATACAGTCTTCGTTTACCCGACTTAAAAGAACTTATCAAGTAATTTGAATGTGACACTAAATATGTATGATGTACATATTATGATCATACTGAGTGCGGGTGTTCATATATATGATCATGCTGAGTTCGGTTTATAATTTCAATTCATTTTCCACAATCTGTAACAGATGTTTTCACATCTTTCAGGTCTAAACAATCACAGGAGAGAGAATTGAGGTTTAACGTCGTGATCAGCAATATTTCAGCATTTTAGCGACGATCAAACAAAATTCTAAGTATTCAAGTTAACAACTTAGTAATCCAACACATTAAAACATACACAACGTAAACTGCATATGTGTATGTCTTATCGAATTCTAGCTCAGCTTGTCTGATTTAGCCATTTTACTTCGTTGTCATATTGGTTTAGTGTGTATTTCCTTTACTATTCCATATTTGACAGTTGTTCTTAACCATGCAGAAGGCGGAGTTGGTGACATCACCGTCCTATGACCGGCTCAGTCCAGCGCCAACCGGAATCCTAAAATCACCAACAGGGAGAGAGAGAAAGAGAGAGCATTAAGTATTAACGTCGCGTTTCAGCTAAACAGCGGCAATCAAACAAAATTCTAATTTTTTCAATAAAAGCAAGACAACAATCCAGCAATCCAGAATAATCAAAAGAACACCTATTTCTCCCGAA
>JAVTVY010048713.1:0-24174 GCA_036873755.1 Hanleya hanleyi
ATAACATTGAAAGCATATTTTAAAAATCCGTTTTTGAATTATATTTTGGCCGCGATATACGCCGGCGACGAGCACCCCAAAAATATGATACCAGCTCAACACTCTAATCGCATGAGAAGTTAAAATAGGCCAAATTAACGGCAACAAAACATGAACATAGTGAAACCGGGACCCCCTTCGAGATTACCGATCAATTCCGTAACCATCTCGTAAACCGGGACATTTCCATCGAGATAGAACTGGGAGCAAACCGGGAGACGTCAGTAGTATATAAAGCGGATTACAGACCGCATTGACCTCATTTCGACCTCATTTCAAGGTCACAGAGGTCAAGGCATGACGATCACGTGATCAAGGCATGTCTAGACTTGTTGGTGTGTGTTGATGTGGGAGTGGGATCAAGATGGCGGCTGTGGGTGGTGGGACCAAGGTGGCGGCTGTGGGTGGTGGGACCAAGATGGCGGCTGTGGGTGGTGGGACCAAGATGGCGGCTGTGGGTGGTGGGACCAAGATGGCGGCTGTGGGTGGTGGGACCAAGATGGCGGCTGTGGGTGGTGGGACCAAGATGGCGGCTGATGTGGGAGTGGGACCAAGATGGCGGCTGATGTGGGAGTGGGACCAAGATGGCGGCTGTGGGAGTGGGACCAAGATGGCGGCGTAGGGTGGGACCAAGATGGCGGCTGTGGGGGTGGGACCAAGATGGCGGCTGTGGGAGTGGGACCAAGATGGCGGCTTCCAATGTTAATGTATACGGGCAATACCTAAATAGACGTTTTGGAGCTAGGGGAGCCACTAATGGATCGATTGGGTCGAGTGAGGTATCAAAGTGAAGCATTCGTGAAGGGGCATCTGATGGACTGGAGTGTGGGGTTGAAATATCGGCATTCTGCGCATGCGCGGTGGCCCAAGGCTATGCAAATAGACGTTTTGGTATCTAAAAAAAAAAAAAAAAAAAAAAAAAAAGAGCCCCTAATGGGCCGATGGAGTTGTATGAGGTATCAATGTGAAGCCTATGTGAAGGCGCATCCAGTCATGGGTGGGTGCATGTAAATTTTTCCTGAAAAAAACCCCGGAACACGGACTTTATCGAAAAATCCGGGAAAATGCCTATATGGGGTATGGGGGGTATATAGGTCGCCGGGCTTAACGGGGCTTGCCTATCAATAGAGTTATCTCCCCCTAGTTCCAGGGTGGGTGTATGTAAAAATTTTCCTGAAAAAATACGGAACACGGACTTTATTCTAAATTACGTGAAAATGCCTATATGGGGTATGGGGGGTATAGGACCATCCTGGGAAACCTACTTCTCGACATTTGCGGTATAGGTTGTGGGGTCGCGTTTTCTTAGTCTCGTCATGAGAACATGATAGGAAGTGTCCCGCAGCGAATCGTTGAAATTTTTGAAAAAGTACGATATAGCCCCATATAGTCCCATACTGGGGGTATAGGATCAATGTTTGTCCCCTGGGAAACGTACTTCTATACATTTGCGGTAGGGTTGTTTGGATTTGTTTTTCACGTCTCGTCATTTAGAACATGATAGGAAGTGTCCCGGCACGAATCGGTGAAATTTTTGAAAAAGTACGATATAGCCCCATATAGTCCCATACATTTTTGGAAAAAGTCACCGAGGCCTGGGTAAACCCATAGGCCTATAGTGCATGGCTATGGGGCTACAGACCCATACGGGGTGGACGTTTTGGGGTCTAGGTGAGCCCCTAATGATCCGATGATGTCGTATGAGGTCTTATTTTGAAGCTCTCATGCAGGACCATCCCACTTGGCTAATGGTTCGTCCGTGATCAATAGTCTGCGCATGCGCAGTCTGGCCGTAGTATAGAAAACAGGCATTTTGGGTGTGTGTGTGGGTGTATGTTCAGGATAGAGATGGACCGCCATGGGTTCGAATGAGTCGTGGAAGGTGTCAAAGTAAAGCTTGTGTTGGGTAGAGTCAGAATGGCGTGTTTTTGAATGCATGTCGCGTCAATCTGCGCATGCGCAGTTGGTTGTAGTAAGTAAAGTGGCCATTTTGGGGCAGTGAAGGAAGGTATTTGGGGTCGAGATGGGCTATTCACGGTTCGAATACGTCCTGGAAGGTGTCATCTTGTAGTTCTCGGGATGTACATTCCGATTTGAGGGATGTTCCCGTCATCTGTGACGTCATCGGTACGAGTAGTAGCGAAAGTGGCCATTTTCGGGCAGTACATGAAGGTATTTGGGGTCGAGATGGGCTATTCACGGTTCGAATGCGTCCTCGAAGGTGTCACCTTGTAGTTCTCGGGGTGTACATTCCGATTTAAGGGATGTCCGCGTCATCTGTGACATCATCAGTGACGTCATCAGTACGAGTAGTAGCGAAAGGGGGCGTTTTGGGTGCTATGTAGGGGTGTGGTTGGGGTAGAGAGGGACCATCATTGGTTCGAATGGGTCGTGGAGGGTGTCAAAGTGAAGCTTGTGTGGGGTAGAGTCAGAATGGCGTGTTTTTGAATGCAAGTCGCGTCAATATGCGCATGCGCAGTTGATTGTAGTAAGTAAAGTAACCATTTTGGGGCAGTACATGAAGGTGTTTGGGGTAGAGAGGGACCATCCTTGGTCCGAATGCGTCGTGTGAGGTGTCATTTTGTTGCTCTCGGGGTGTACATTCCGATTTGAGGGATGTTCGCGTCATCTGTGACGTCATTGATGACGTCATCGGTACGAGTAGTAGCGAAAGTGGACATTTTGGAGGTGCGTGGGGGTGAGTTTGGGGTAGAGAGGGACCATCCTTGGTCCGAATGCGTCGTGTGAGGTGTCATTTTGTTGCTCTCGGGGTGTACATTCCGATTTGAGGAATATCCGCGTCATCTTTGACGTCATTGATGACGTCATCGGTACGAGTAGTAGCGAAAGTGGACATTTTGGGGGTGCGTCGGGGTGAGTTTGGGGTAGAGAGGGACCATTCTTGGTCCGAATGCGTCATGTGAGGTGTCATTTTGCTGCTCTCGGGGTGTACATTCCGATTTGAGGGATGTCCGCGTCATCTTTGACGTCATTGATGACGTCATCGGTACGAGTAGTAGCGAAAGTGGACATTTTGTGGGTGCGTAGGGGTGTGTTTGGTGTAGAGAGGGACTATCCTTAGTCCGAATGCGTCGTGTGAGGTGTCATTTTGTAGCTCTCGAGGTGTACATTCCGAGTTGAGGCATGTCCGAGGCATCTGTGACGTCATTGTTGACGTCATCAGTAGGAGTAGTAGCGAAAGTGGACATTTTGGGGCAGTGAAGGAAGGTATTCGGAGTAGAGAGGAACCATCCTTGGTCCGAATGCGTCCTGGGAGGTGTCATATTGTAGCTCTCGGGTTGTACATTCCGAGTTGAGGGATATCCACAGCATCTGTGACGTCATTGGTGACGTCATCAGTACGAGTAGTAGCGAAAGTGGACATTTCTTAGCAGTGAAGGATGTTATTTGGTGTAGAGATGGACCATCCGCGGTGCGAATGCGTCGTGTGAGGTGTCATCTTGTAGCAACGCCCACCAAAGCCATTCTTAATGCTTCAACGCCCTGGTGAAATAGCTCAGAAGCTCTGATATTCCATGGAATTGTCGCTAATTCTTCGAAATGCAGTGACCCCCTCGACGCCCGTCGTTACGCTTTAACACTCTAACATAACACTATGATATAGACCGGAGAGAGAACAACAACAGCAACAACAACAAGGATGACACATGAGAGAACAACAACAACAAGAAGTTTTTTTTTCATATAGTTTATTCTCCCCAATGTTACATCATACCCACGCTGAGGGAGCCGCGTTGGGTATATTTACAATTCAAGAAGATTCTTGTCCAATCAGAGGCCACCATTTGCATCTGTCATATTCGTTCCTGTCCGTTAGATGTATTCTTGTCCAATCAGAAGTCTTCATTTCAGAAAGTTCCATCTTCGGCTATGTTCGCTCTGAACCGTTTATTCTAATCACCGTCGGTCAGGCCAGGATACCGTTGAGGCAACATATCCTCAGATAGTTGTTTGCGCATTCTGAGAATCTATCAGTGCATGGGTGAATACTTTCATCCGATGGGGTGGTCGGTCAGCTTGGTCACGAAGAACGTAACATTGGTTACCCTCTCCACTTTCCACTTGGTGTTGGGGCGTTGTTGTTGGGCCCATTCCGAGGGATCCACGTTGGCCAGGTTCTCCAGCATCGTCTCTAGCGACGCCCGGTTAATGATGGTAAACGGTTGGTCAAATACCCGGATGTTACTGCTCGGGTAAAAGTATCGGACTTGATCTGTCTCCTTATGCTGCAGCACATAACCAAACGCCAGATTTAATTTGAAGGACGTTGCTTGGTCATTGAAGATGGCTTCCCCGTAGCTGCGTAGACGGGCGAGGTCGGTCAGTCGAAAATTGTAGATATCTTGAATAGGGCGATGACGGTGGAAACAGGGCCGTATCATGGTCCAATGGCGCCGATAGATGTCACTCACTGGATGATCGTCCTGCAACAGATCGCTAGGGGCATCCACTGCATCTTCCGAAAAATGTTCAATGTCGTCAGGCGTATGACTCGAAACCGTAACGCTGGGGTCCGGCTGGATATCCAGGCCCTCCTGGACTGTCGGTATAGGCGGGCTCTTCGTCATCGCATCACCAGTGGCGTTCGTCTCCCCGGGTTCATCTTCTCTGGCTCTGACCTTCCGCGGCTCCTCTTTAGTAGAATGTTGTCGCCCGAATCGTGGAGAAGGGGCATGAATCAAACGTTGGTGTTGTCTTAACCGACTGGGTCGTTGGAAGAGTCGACCACAATCGTTACATTGTACCGTCACACCCTCGTGAAGTGCCTTCTCATGGCGCAGTAAATTATCCTCCCGATTGAATGATCGTGCACAGATTATACAAGTATACCGTGCATCGTTGTGGGTGGAGGCCTCGTGACGTCGTAAACTTTCTATTCGAGCAAACTGCTTCTGGCAAGTTGTGCAAGTGAACATCTTGGTAGTTGACAGAGTATCGGATGAAACGACCAGGCCGCTTCCCTTTTATAGTACGCTAGCTGCTGATCTATTTTTAGCACACTCAGTTCAACTACCCCAAGTCGAGGACCAGACATATAGAGTATGTATTGCATGCTATGGTATTCATCAGTGCAAGGGTGGCACATTCAGCCGATGGGGGTGGTCGGTCAGCTTGGTAACGAAAAACGTGACATTGGTCACCCTCTCTACGACCCATTGTGTGTTGGGGCGTTGTTGTTGGGCCCATTCCAGGGGATCCACGATGTCCGGTTTCTCCAACATTGCCTCTAGCGACGCCCGGTTAATGATGGTAAACGGTTGGTAAAATACCCGGATGTTACTGCTCAGGTAAAAATATCGGACTGCTTGGTCTGTGTCCTTATGCTGCAGCACATAACCAAACGCCAGATTCAACTTGAAGGCCGTAGTTTGATCGTTGAAGATGGCTTTCACGTAGCTGCGTAGGCGGGTGAGGTTGGTCGGTCGGAAATTGTAGATATCTTGAATGGGGCGATGACGGTAGAAACAGTGCCGGATCATGTGCCAATGGCGCCGATAGATGTCACTCACTGGATGGTGTTCGTGTAACAGATCGCTAGGAACATGTATGGGTTCGTCCACGAAGTGTATTTTGCTCTCCTCGTCGTGCAAAATCTGGCCCAATGTCTTGTCGTCGGAATTTGACTGTTGAATTAGGGCGACATCATCATCTTCAACCCTCGTGCGATGGGTGGGAGTTCCCTCTTTCTCGATACTGGTGCCTACGGACTCTTCTACCTGCAGACGTGACTGCAGAACAGGGTGTCGTGTGCGTTGGTGTCGCAGCAACTGACTGGTCAGTTTGAAAATCCGACCACATTCTTCGCATGGACGCTTGGTACTTCATGGCGTGCACGTGTGTGGCGCTGTAAATGATCTGGGCGCTGAAACGACAGTGTACATATCGTACAGCTATGCCGGGCGGTTCCTTCGTGCTTGGTAGCCTCAGGGCGGCGCAAGTCGTGCAGACGAGTGAATGCTTTCGAGCACGTAGTACAAGTGAACATCTTGGTGGTTGACAGAGTGTCTGATGAAATGACCAGGCCGCTTCCCTTTTATAGCACGCTAGCTGGTGATCTATTTTTAGCACACACAAACGAACCCCCACAAACAGGTCAGTACCATCTCCTTTCCTTCAATTCACATCGAAAGTGACGTCATACCCCAACATGTCTAAACATGATCCGACAACATGAAAAGGATGCAGGTCAAGTGCACTCAATGACCTGGTGTACAAACGACCTTATATGACCACTCACTCACTCATGTGTGTGTGTGTGTCTGTTTACCTGTGTGTCTGCGTCTGTGTGTATACGTCTGTGTGCGTGTGTATGTGTGTGTATGGGTGTGCGTGTGCGTGTATATGCGTGAGTATGTGCGTGTATGCATCTGTGTTTGTGTGTGTGTAAGTGTGTGTGTTCTTGTCAGTGTGTTCACGCGTATATGTATGCGTGTGTATGACTGTATGTGTGTATGCGTCTCTGTGTATGTGTGTGTGTACGTCTGTGTGTATGCCTGCGTATGCGTGTGTGTATGCATGTGTATGTATGTCTGTGTGTGTGTGTGTTCTTTCGAGTGCGTACGCGTGTGTGTATGCGTGCGTGTGTATATGCGTCTGGGTATACGTGTGTGTGCGTGTGCGTGTGTGTATGCATGTGTGTATGCATGTATGCCTCTGTGTGTGTAAGTGTGTGCTTGCGAGTGTGTTTCTTAGATCGGAGCTCTTGGAGCTCAAAGCCTGTGGAGCTCAGAGCTCGGAAGTGACATCTGCATATGACCTCTGTGAGGTCACTTGCGCTTCCGTTCACGTGACCGGAACTGACCTTTGACCCCACCAACACCACCACCAACGCCACCAAAGCCACCATCAACGCCATCAACGACACTACCAACGCCACCAACGCCACCACCGGGCGTCAACGCCCGGTGGTGGTGGTGGTGATGGTGGTAGCCGGAACTGACCTTTGACCCCGGCGCGCAAAGGTTTCCACCGCACGATGGAAACCTTTACACCGCGCGCGCCAGGGTCAAAGGGCAGTTCCGGCCACAACCACCACCACCACCACCACCACCGGGCGTTGATGCCCGGTGGTGGCGTTGGTGGCGTTGGTGGTGTCGTTGGTGGCGTTGATGGTGGCGTTGGTGGCGTTGGTGGTGGTGTTGGTGGTGTGCGGTGGCGCACCTCGTGCGCCGGGGTCAAAGGTCGGTTCCGGTCACGTGAACGGAAGCGAAAGTGACCTCACAGAGGTCATATGCAAATGTCACTTCCGAGCTCTGAGCTCCACAGGCTTTGAGCTCCAAGAGCTCCGATCTAAGAAACACACTCGCAAGCACACACTTACACACACAGAGGCATACATGCATACACACATGCATACACACACGCACACGCACACACACGTATACCCAGACGCATATACACACGCACACACACACACATACCTACACACACACATGCATGCACACACACACACAGACACACACACACAGACGCAGACACACAGGTAAACAGACACACACACACACATGAGTGAGTGAGTGGTCATATTAGGTCGTTTGTACACCAGGTCATTGAGTGCACTTGACCTGCATCCTTTTCATGTTGTCGGATCATGTTTAGACATGTTGGGGTATGACGTCACTTTCGATGTGAATTGAAGGAAAGGAGATGGTACTGACCTGTTTGTGGGGTTCGTTTGAGTGTGCTAAAAATAGATCACCAGCTAGCGTGCTATAAAAGGGAAGCGGCCTGGTCGTTTCATCAGACACTCTGTCAACCACCAAGATGTTCATTTGTACTACGTGCTCGAAAGCATTCACTCGTCTGCACGACTTGCGCCGCCATGAGGCTAGCAAGCACGAAGGAACCGCCCGGCATAGCTGTACGATATGTACACTGTCGTTTCAGCGCCCAGATCATTTACAGCGCCACACACGTGCACGCCATGAAGTACCCAAGCGTCCATGCGAAGAATGTGGTCGGATTTTCAAACTGACCAGTCAGCTGCTGCGACACCAACGCACACGACACCCTGTTCTGCAGTCACGTCTGCAGGTAGAAGAGTCCGTAGGCACCAGTATCGAGAAAGCGGGAACTCCCACCCATCGCAAGAGGGTTGAAGATGATGATGTCGCCCTAATTCAACAGTCAAATTCCGACGACAAGACATTGGGCCAGACTTTGCACGACGAGGAGAGCAAAGTACACTTCGTGAACGACCCCATACATGTTCCTAGCGATCTGTTACACGAACACCATCCAGTGAGTGACATCTATCGGCGCCATTGGCACATGATCCGGCACTGTTTCTACCGTCATCGCCCCATTCAAGATATCTACAATTTCCGACTGATCAACCTCACCCGCCTACACAGCTACGTGAAAGCCATCTTCAACGATCAAACTACGGCCTTCAAGTTGAATCTGGCGTTTGGTTATGTGCTGCAGCATAAGGACACAGACCAAGCAGCCCGATATTTTTACCCGAGCAGTAACATACGGGTATTTGACCAACCGTTTACCATCATTAACCGGGCATCGCTACAGGCAATGCTGGAGAAACTGGACACCGTGGATCCCTTGGAATGGGCCCAACAACAACGCCCCAACACACAATGGGTCGTAGAGAGGGTGACCAATGTCACGCTTTTCGTTACCAAGCTGACCGACCACCCCCATCGGCTGAATGTGCCACCCTTGCACTGATGAATACCATAGCATGCAATACATACTCTATATGTCTGGTCCTCGACTTGGGGTAGTTGAACTGAGTGTGCTAAAAATAGATCACCAGCTAGCGCACTATAAAAGGGAAGCGGCCTGGTCGTTTCATCCGATACTCTGTCAACTACCAAGATGTTCACTTGCACAATTTGCCAGAAGCAGTTTGCTCGAATAGAAAGTTTACGACGTCACGAGGCCTCCTCCCACAACGATGCACGGTATACTTGTATAATCTGTGCACGATCATTCAATCGGGAGGATAATTTACTGCGCCATGAGAAGGCACTCCACGAGGGTGTGACGGTACAATATAACGATTGTGGTCGACTCTTCAAACGACCCAGTCGGTTAAGACAGCACCAACGTTTGATTCATGCCCCTTCTCCACGATTCGGGCGACAACATTCTACTAAAGAGGAGCCGCGGAAGGTCAGAGCCAGAGAAGATGAACCCGGGGAGACGAACGCCACTGGTGATGCGATGACGAAGAGCCCGCCTATACCCACAGTCCAGGAGGGCCTGGATATCCAGACGGACCCCAGCGTTACGCTTTCGAGTCATACGCCTGACGACATCGAACATTTTTCGGAAGATGCAGTGGATGCCCCTAGCGATCTGCTACAGGACGACCATCCAGTGAGTGACATCTATCGGCGCCATTGGACCATGATACGGCACTGTTTCCACCGTCATCGCCCTATTCAAGATATCTACAATTTTCGACTGATCGACCTCGCCCGTCTACGCAGCTACGTGGAAGCCATCTTCGATGACCAAGCAACGTCCTTCAAATTAAATCTGGCGTTTGGGTACATCTTACGCCATAAGATGACGGGTCAACTCCGATACTTTTACCCGAGCAGTAACATCCGGGTATTTGACCAACCGTTTACCATCATTAACCGGGCGTCGCTAGATACGATGCTGGAGAACCTGGCCACCGTGGATCCCTTGGAATGGGCCCAACATCAACGCCCCAACACCAAGTGGATAGTGGAGAGGGTAACCAATGTGACGTTCTTCGTGGTTAAACTGACCACCACCCCCATCGGATGAAAGTATTCACCCATGGACTGATAGATTCTCAGAATGCGCAAACAACTATCTGAGGATATGTGGCCTCAACAGTATCCTGGCCTGCCCGACGGTGATTAGAATAAACGGTTCAGAGCGAACATGGCCGAAGATGGAACTTTCTGAAATGGAAACTTCTGATTGGACAAGAATACATCTAACGGACAGGAACGAATATGAAACATGCAAATGGTGGCCTCTGATTGGACAAGAATCTTCTTGAATTGTAAATATACCCAACGCGGCTCCCCCAGCGTGGGTATGATGTAACATTGGGGAGAATAAACTATATGAAAAAAACTTCTTGTTGTTGTTGTTCTCTCATGTGTCATCCGTGTTGCTGTTGTTGTTCTCTCTCCGGTCTATATAATAGTGTTATGTTAGAGTGTTAAAGCGTAACGACGGGCGTCGAGGGCGTCACTGCATTTCGAAGAATTAGTGACAATTCCATGGAATATCAGAACTTCTGAGCTATTTCACCAGGGCGTTAAAGCATTGAGAATGGCGTTGGTGTGCGTTGCTTCAAGATGACACCTCACACGACGCATTCGTACCGCGGGTGGCCCATCTCTAAACCAAGTAACATCGTTCACTGCTAAGAAATGCCCACTTTCGCTACTACTCGTACTGATGACGTCACCAATGACGTCACAGATGCTGTGGATATCCCTCAAATCGGGGTCTACACCCCGAGAGCTACAACATGACACCTCCCATGACGCATTCGCACCGCGGTTGGTCCATCTCCACACCAAATAACATCCTTCACTACCCCAAAAGGCTCGCTTCCGCTACTACTCCTACTGATGACGTCACCAATGACGTCACAGGTGTCCGAAGGCTACAAGATGACAGCCCACAGGACGCATTCTGACCAAGGATGGTCCATCTCTACACCAAATAGCTCCTTTCACTGCCCAAAATGTCCACTTTCGCTACTACTCCTACTGATGCCGTCACCGATGACGTCACATATGACGCGAACATGCCTCAAATCGGGGTCTACACCCCGAGAGCTACAAGCTGACACCTTCCAGGACGCATTCGAACCGTGAATAGTCCCTCTCTACACCAAATACCTTCATGTACTGCCCCAAAATGCTCACTTTCGCTACTACTCGTACTGATGACGTCACCAATGACGTGACGGATGCTGTGAACAGCCCCCAAATCGGGGTCTACACCCTGAGACCTACAAAATGACACCTCCCAGAACGCATTCGGACCAAGGATGGCCCATCTCTACACCAAATACCTTCCTTTCACTGCCCCAAAATACCCACTTTACTTACTACTCGTACTGATGACGTCACTGATGACGTCACAGATGACGCGGACATGCCTTAAATCGGAATGTACACCCCGAGAACTACAAGCTGACACCTTCCAGGACGCATTCGAAGCGTGAATAGTCCATGTCGACCCCAAATACCTTCATGTACTGCCCCAAAATACCCACTTTCGCTACTACTCGTACTGATGACGTCACTGATGACGTCACAGATGACGCGGACATGCCTTAAATCGGAATGTACACCCCGAGAACTACAAGCTGACACCTTCCAGGACGCATTCGAACCGTGAATAGTCCATCTCGACCCCAAATACCTTCATGTACTGCCCGAAAATGGCCACTTTCGCTACTACTCGTACCGATGACGTCACCGATGACGTCACAGATGACGCGAACATCCCTCAAATCGGAATGTACACCCCGAGAACTACAAGCTGACACCTTCCAGGACGCATTCGAACCGTGAATAGCCCATCTCGACCCCAAATACCTTCCTTCACTGCCCCAAAATGGCCACTTTACTTACTACAACCAACTGCGCATGCGCAAATTAACGCGACTTGCATTCAAAAACACACCATTCTGACTCTACCCCACACAAGCTTCACTTTGACACCTCACACGACCCATTCGAACCGTGAATAGCCCATCTCTACCCCAAACACACCCCTACATAGCACCCAAAATGCTCCCTTTCGCTACTACTCGTACTGATGACGTCACAGATGACGCGGACATCCCTTAAATCGGAATGTACACCCCGAGAACTACAAGATGACACCTTCCAGGACGCATTCGAACCGTGAATAGCCCATCTCGACCCCAAATACCTTCATGTACTGCCCGAAAATGGCCACTTTCGCTACTACTCGTACCGATGACGTCACTGATGACGTCACAGATGACGGGAACATCCCTCAAATCGGAATGTACACCCCGAGAACTACAAGATGACACCTTCCAGGACGCATTCGAACCGTGAATAGCCCATCTCGACCCCAAATACCTTCCTTCACTGCCCCAAAATGGCCACTTTACTTACTACAACCAACTGCGCATGCGCAGATTAACGCGACTTGCATTCAAAAACACACCATTCTGACTCTACCCCACACAAGCTTCACTTTGACACCTCACATGACCCATTCGAATCGTGAATAGCCCATCTCTAACCCAAACACACCCCTACATAGCACCCAAAATGCCTGTTTTCTATACTACGGCCAGACTGCGCATGCGCAGACTATTGAACACGGCCGAACCATTAGCCCAGTCGGATGCTCCTGCACGAGAGCTTCAAAATAAGACCTCACTCGACCCCATTGGACCACCAGGGACTCACCTAGACTCCAACATGTCCACCCTGTATGGCCCTATACACCCATAGCCATGCAGTATAGGCCTATGGGCCTACCCAGGCCTTGGTGACTTTTTTCAAAAATTTCACCAATTCGCTCCGCAACCCTACCCATCGTGTTCTAAATGTCGAGACGTGAAAAACGAGACCCCACAACCCTACCGCAAATGTCGAGAAGTGGGTTTCCCAGGGGACAAACATCGGTCCTATACCCCAGTATGGGAATATATATTTATATATATATGTCTATATGGGGCTATATCGTACTTTTTCAAAAATTTCACCGATTCGCACGGGGACACTTCCTATCATGTTCTAAATGACGAGACGAGTAAAACGAGACCCCACAACCCTACCGCAAATGTATAGAAGTACGTTTCCCAGGGGGACAAACATTGATCCTATACCCTCAGTATGGGACTATATGGGGTTCGGTGACTCTTTTCAAAAATTTCACCGATTCGCACGGGGACACCTCCTATCATGTTTGTCTTGACGAGACGAGTAAAACGAAACCCCACAACCCTACCGCAAATGTATAGAAGTGGGTTTCCCAGTAGGACAAACATTGATCCTATACCTCCCATACCCCATATAGGCATTTTCCCGTAATTTAGGATAAAGTCCGTATTCCGTATTTTTTCAGGAAAATTTTACATACACCCACCCTGGAACTAGGGGGAGATAACTCTATTGATAGGCAAGCCCCGTTAAGCCCGGCGACCTATATACCCCCCATACCCCATATAGGCATTTTCCCAGGTTTTTCGATAAAGTCCGTTTTCCGTTTTTTTTTTCAGGAAAAATTTTACATGCACCCACCCAGCCATAAAATACCCCTTCACCTAGTCTTCACTTTGATACCTCATACAACTCCATCGGACCATTAGTGGCTCCCCTAGATACCAAAACGTCTATTTCTATACCCTTGGGCCACCGCGCATGCGCAGAATGCCGATATTTCAACTCCACACCCAGCCCATCAGATGCCCCTTCACGAATGCTTCACTTTGATACCTCATAGAACTCCATCGGCCCATTAGGGGCTCCCCTAGCTCCAAAACGGCTATTTTCATACCCTTCGGCCACCGCGCATGCGCAAAAGGCCGATAGTTCAACCCACACCCAACCCATTAGATGCCCCTTCACATAAGCTTCACTTTGATGCCTCACTCGACCCCATCGGACCATTTTATCTAGGGACTACTTTTTCTCCGCGGAAGCAGACCGCATCACCACCAAAACCGCATCACCGCGGAGGAATACATGGAACTATTTTTGACCTTTGTCCCGGAACTATAGCCTAGACAGGTCAGTACATGCCTTGATCACGTGATCGTCATGGGAAACCCCCACTGGGGAACTCCCCTGGGAAACCCCGCCACATGACCTTGACCTCTGTGACCTTGAAATGAGGTCAATAATAAGGAATTTGCGGTTTACCTACTACTCGCGGAGGCACCGCATCACCGCCAGACCACATCACTGCGGAGGAATACATGCCCCATGCACTTGACCATCACGTGACCTCCACATGACCTCCACATGAGACGGCGTCCTTTTTGATACGGCGCACTCTATTGCCGGTTTTTGCCGGTACTATAATGCACTTGACCTCGACGCCAGATTCTTACGCCAGGTCAATAAGGCTCGAAATCAAAGCTATATACTACTAACATACAATCTCAAGTATGACTGTTATTATTACCCTCACACACGGAGGTAAGGGTACGATATTTGCTGTCTGTCTGTCCGTCTGTGAGATTTCAGTGGTGTAGGAATGTCTTCCACTGAAGTTGGTTAGTTGCCACTATGAAATATAGTGCAATGGTCAGTGTGGGACAGTGTTTCTTTGAGACGTGATGTTAATTTCATAAACCATTGAAATGATTATAAAAATTTAATTTACTGCAAGGTAAATTAAAGTTATTCAACATGGGTATTTTGACAATAAATAAATACTCAAGTTGTCAATTTGGCCTAACGTTTGTGTAGCTCATAGGGCTGAGCGCATCCATAAAAGATTTACTCTCCGATAGGAGGGAGGGAGGGATGGCGGGGGGGGGGGGGTAAAAATGTTCAAATTTTGCTCTTTGTAGGCTGGGTTAATGAGCGGAGCCTGTTTTGGGCATAGGAACTTTACGAATGCCCCCTTAGTCAAATCGACCAACAGGTTAGTCAAACTGACCAACTTTTGTTCAGGTTAGTCAAGCTGACTAACCTTGCCAGTCAATTTGACAAATTCATGTATCATCTGGGAGGCCGACATTAGACTAGCCTAAGTTTGTCACTATGACTAACCAAAGTTTTTCAGTGTATATACGTTCAATATCAGTTTACACTATATACGTTCAATCGGTTTGTGTGTTTAGCAAATGTAGAGTGTATATAATTACACCACTCTTCATATATATATATATAAAACTACTTTAGTTTGCATTTTACTCCTATATAAATAACATTTCATATACATTGCCACAAATGTTACAATATATGATAAAACCATCCCATATTTTGTAACTTTCAATATAACAACATTTGCTATATAATGACCCAATTCACGCCATATTCATTCATTATCACCGTAGTTTTTATTTTCCAATATATATAACATGCTACTGATATTGTCATAAACGGCAGCTCATAGCAGATACACCGTAGAGATGGGGTATATTAGGGAGACTTATGGAATGATGGAGAAGATGACCAGGACTACCGCTAGCCTCACACCGCTGAACCGGCACGGGTTCGAGCCCAGCTGGTCCATGTGTGAAAGTTTGTCAGTTACTTGCCGCGAAGGGCGGTGGTTCTCTCCGGGTACTCCGGCTTCCTCCACCAACCAAAACTGACTGTCACCATATGAGTGAAACAAACTTGAGTGTGACATAAAGCCAAATTCCCTCCCTCCTCCTCTTATTTAGACCTATATCTCCATAAAAAAAGAAGCAGGCCTTCTCTCTCGTCGACTTTGTAACAATGAGATGATTACAATTTCGACATGGTAAACTATCCCTTCCAGACAGTAATATGCCCGTGAGATCGGTATATGACATATATACATATTTCGCCAAGTAGCATTTGCTAGATCCTTGTGAACTGATAATTTCAATCAACGTCACAAAATGTTTATTACAGAAACAGGGCTATGCCAGCATATCGTATGCTGATAGCAAAATACGAGTGTAGGGTACATGAACTATGGTGTTTAAGTAGTGTCTAATTCCACTTAACCCGGGGCCGGGACCGTATGATCTTTTATTACCCGACAAGCAAATTTGTATTCAATATCTGGATTGTGATTGGTTAAAAGGTCGGGTCGTATAAACCCATACACCCCGAGTGATGTCTTGCTACTCGGAGTATATAGAAAACAACTCGCGTGCGATTGGAAACGACGCTCTCGCTTCGAAAGTTCAGCTGACCATATCTCAATATTTATGGAATAACTTTCGCTCAAAATTTAATAGAATAAAGTCATACTGCATTATTTTCACTGAAGTTTCCGACACATAGTCATTTGTTCCAAAAATAAAAGTCGATTTCCGAACGAAAGCAGATCGAATGGATTGTGTGTGGCGCGCCTATCTCAGTGCCGTAGCAAAATGCGGACAGTTTCGTAACCGAAATGGCCCTTCGGATTTGTCCGTTGTACCGTTGGATACGTGATAGGCCTTTTTCAGTATTTTTACTATAAGATAAAAGGCTTGAGGGGTAATAAATTCGTTATTCAGGTTTTCCCCCGGATGTATGGAAAGTTACGACCCTCGGTCGTGTATGAGTTTCAGGGGGGTCGTAACTTTCCATACACCCGGGGGAAAACCTGAATAACTAATAATGTACCGGTACATCCTCTTGGCGTTCATATGAACCATCACACGATCAAAGCGTGACTGAGATATGCCATTCTCTAGCTAAGGACGTTACTACGAAAATCATATGGATTACAAATACTGGTCCGGCCCTCCTTCTCGAACTATTTCAACTCTGTACCGTATATTATACACTGTTAGAACGATATGGTACAGACGTGATAGACCAGATCAGTTGTGGTCAGAAGAACATAGACTCGTATGGTCATGCGGGGATTTGGCCGCAAAACGTATGGTCTGTCGTGTCTGAACCATGAGCGATATGGGCAAATCGACCAAATCCTTCTGACAGTGTATGCCACCAGTACGTGTTTGTCCTTTTCGTAACTACGATTAACTGATATTATAGCGAATTGATAATAAGTTTCAATATGATAGCCTTAGTCAGAGAGGAACAATGTGTCGTACCCGAAACCCCAGTCCATAGAAACAAGAATTGTGGTGGTGAGCGTCGAAATATGTGCTCTTTATACACAGCCACATGCTTTACTGAGAAAGTGAATATCAGGGGCGATAACTCCAAACAGAATGTTCATTGAACACGATCAATGCGAACGTTCTTGAAAGACATCGGCTTTACATGCTATTTGACAGACGGATAATACAATCCGCGATGGCCCCTCTCGGCCATCATAACAATCAGATTTAACACTTTAAAAATAAAACTTTCAGCGCAATTTCGTTCCCCCTTCAGACAGTTTGGGAGAGGTTCAATATTATTAACAAAAATATTGAATTCGGTGACAAGACTTTATACAGCATTTGTGTTATTTTACTCGACTCATTCCCCATCAAGACTCAAATGTAATTGGTAATAATGTGGAAATGCATCAATATAGTTTACCAGCTGCAATTGAAGGTATCCCAAAATTCAACCTCCCCACAGCGCATGCTCCATTTCGCAGGCTCCATTACCATCCCTGCCACCAATAGCGGAAGTTGACCTTTACTACGTTGCTATGACGTATAGGGGAAACAAGCCAACGCACGGTTCAGTTTGAATCCGGCCGAACAAATCATTTAGTGTTGCACATGAGCGAACTACTTGTCATATGCTCTGTCCAGATAAACAGGGAAATTTATCTCCAGATAATTCTTTTTAACGCTTGGTCAACAGAGGTAATTATGCAGACTTGAAAAGTAATCGAAATGTTCGGTAAACATCTATTTTACTATATATGATGTCACTTCCGGCGATGTGCGCGAAGGCCCCGAGTAGTAGTGTAAGCGTCAATTGGCGTCAGTTGACCTCAGAAATTTGCATATTTGAGGAGGAACGAGGAGGAGAGGTCAAGTGCAGTATAGTTCCGGCAGGATGACCAAAAGCTACCTCCAGCACAGGAGAGTTCCAAATTTGCATATCACGTGACCCAGGTCAAAGATGTATTCATCCGCGGTGATGCGGTCTGGCCGCGGTTTTGGCGGTGATTCGGTCTCGGGGAAAAAGCTTCCGCGGAGAAAAAGTAGTCCCTAGATAAAATGGTCCGATTGGGTCGAATGAGGTATCAAAGTGAAGCTTATGTGAAGGGGCATCTAATGGGCTGGGTGTGGGGTTGACATAGCGGTCTTCTGCGCATGCGCGGTGGCCGAAGGGTATGAAAATAGCCGTTTTGGGAGCTAGGGGAGTCCCTCATGGTCCAATGGAGTTGAGTGAGGTATCAAAGTGAAGCCTAGGTGAAGGGGTATTTGATGGCTGGGTGGGTGCATGTAAAATTTTTCCTGAAAAAAAAAAACGGAACTCGGACTTTATCGAAAAATCCGGGAAAATACCTATATGGGGTATGGGGGATATATAGGTCGCCGGGCTTAACGGGGCTCGCCTATCAATAGAGTTATCTCCCCCTAGTTCCAGGGTGGGTGTATGTAAAAATTTTCCTGAAAAAATACGGAACACGGACTTTATTCTAAATTACGGGAAAATGCCTATAATGGGGTATGGGAGGTATAGGACCATCCTTGGAAACCTACTTCTCGACATTTGCGGTATGGGTTGTGGGGTCGCGTTTTCTTAGTCTCGTCAAGACAAACATGATAGGAAGTGTCGCGAAGCGAATCGGTGAAATTTTTGAAAAAGTACGATATAGCCCCATATAGTCCCATACTGGGGGTATAGGATCAATGTTTGTCCCCCTGGGAAACGTACTTCTATACATTTGCGGTAGGGTTGTGGGGTCTCGTTTTCTTAGTCTCGTCATTTAGAACACGATAGGAAGTGTCCCGGCGCGAATCGGTGAAATTTTTGAAAAAGTACGATATAGCCTCATATAGACAGTCCCATACTGGGGTATAGGTTCAATGTTTATCCCCCTGGGAAACGTACTTCTCGAGATTTGCGGTAGGGTTGTGGGGTCTCGTTTTTCACGTCTCGACATTTAGAACATGATAGGAAGGGTCGCGGAGCGAATCGGTGAAATTTTTGAAAAAAGTCACCAAGGCCTGGGTAGGCCCATAGGCCTATACTGCGTGGCTATGGGTGTATAGGGCCATACGGGGTGGACATGTTGGAGTCTAGGTGAGTCCCTGGTGGTCCAATGGGGTCGAGTGAGGTCTTATTTTGAAGCTCTCGTGGAGAAGCACTTGACTACACTAATGGTTCGTCCGTGTTCAATAGTCTGCGCATGCGCAGACTGGCCCGTAATATAGAAAGTAGGCATTTTGGGGGGTATGTGGGTGTGTGTGTTTGCGTTAGAGATGGGCTATTCACGGTTCGAATGGGTCGAGTGAGGTATCGATGTGAAGCATTCGTGAAGGGGCATCTGATGGCGTGGGTGTGGGGTTGAACTATCGGCCTTGTGCGCATGCGCCCCGGCCCCCCCAGCGCGAGCGGCGCGCGCGTCATCACGCGGGTTCTCCGGAAGTGCGCGTCATCCCCGGCAGTGCGCGCGTCATCCCCGGCAGTGCCCGGGCGGACGCGGGTCAAAAGGTCAAAGGTCACCTCCAGGTCAGACGGTCCAATATGAATAACGACAAGTTCAGCAATGTTCATACAGTTTATTATCCCCAATGTTACATCATACCCAGGCTGGGGGAGCCGCCCTGGGTATGCTTAGTATGTTCACAGCAAAACAAAATTGAAATATCAAACACCATGTTTTAACGCACCGTCACATTTAATGTTTACTGAGCTCAAGTCAATGATCAGCATGTAGACATGTACGGCATGTTATGGTATTCATCAGTGCACGAGTGACGCATTCAACCCATGGCGGTGGTGAATCACCTTGGTAAGGAAAAACGTAACATTGGTCACCCTCTTCACTGTCCACTTGGTGTTGGGTCGTTGTTGTTGGGCCCATCCCAAGACATCCAATTGTTCCAGTTGGTCCAGCATCATCTCTAGTGACCTCCGGTCAATGATGGTAAACGGTTGGTCGTACACTGGGTGGAGGGCACTGGAATAGAAATAGCGCAATTCACCCGTCACCTTATGGCATAAGATGTACCCAAATGCTACATTTAATGTGAAGGCCGTAGGTTGGTCATTGAAGATGGTTTCCACGTAGCTGCGTAGACGGGTGAGCTTGGTCAGTGGGAAATTGTAGATATCTTGAATAGGGTGATGACGGTGGAAACAGTGCCGTGTCATGGTCCAATGGCGCCGAGAGATGTCACTCTCTGGATGATATTCGGGTAAGAGATCGCTAGGAACATTTATGGGCTCGCCCAGAAAATGTTCGATGTATGACGTATCACTCGAAACCGTAACGGTGGTGTCCGGCTGGAAATCCAGGCTCTTCCCAACTGTGGGTATAGGCGGGCTCTCCGTCATCGCATCACCAGTGGCGTTCGTCTCCCCGGGCTTATCTTCACTGGGTCTCACCTTCCGCGGTTCCTCTTCAGTAGGAAGTTGTCGCCAAAACCGTGGAGACGGGACATGAATCAACCGTTGGTGTCGCAGCAACTGACTGCTTCGTTTGAAGAGTTGACCACAGTCCTTACATTGTTCCGTCGCGCCCTCGTGGAATGAACGTTCGTGGCGCAGTAACTGATCCTCCCGATTAAATGACCGTGCGCAGGTTATACAAGTATACCGTGCATCGTTGTGGGTGGAGGCCTCGTGGCGTCGTAAATTATCTAGACGAGTAAACTGCTTCTGGCAAGTTGTGCAAGTGAACATCTTGATGGTTGACAGAGAGTCTGATGAAACGGCAAGGCCGCTCCCCTTTTATAGCACGCTAGCTGGTGACCTATTTTTAGCACACTCTACCCCAAGTCGAGGATCGAGACTGGTGTACTGGTGTACGACTGAGCCGCATTGCGCAGACGCGAAGTACCCGGATGATAGACACGGACGTCACCGATCCGAAAACACACTGACTTTACCGAAAATACACGCACTTTAACGAAAAGACACGGACGTACCCGAAAAGACACGAAGGTGAACGCCATTGTGGGAAACCCCCACAGACAGGTCAGTACATGCATTCCTATGATGTTCACGCATAATAAAAATGTAATCTGTGTTGTTGTTGTTGCTCCCTTTTTTGGACTAACCCATCAGAATAGTACGTATCACGGACTACACCCGTAGAGCTACATCTCGTCTATAAAACACGTCCCTCTGGATCCCACACCTTCATTTCTACAGAGCCATGGCGGAGATCCAGCCCCATGCGACTCGCATTTTACAGCATGCCACCGCGGTGAATTCATTCACGGGTTACCGAGCAGTGGTCCGGTCCATGTTTGCAGATGGCGACGACAACGAGGGACGACGCCAGATCCTGAACGAGTTCACAGAAGCGGTCCTCCACAGAGTGCACTCGATGGAGAGGCGTGCCATCACTCACCACTACTGGACTATGACAGCCATCCTTGATGCTCGCGCTATGGACCAGGAGCGCTCACGCCGGAACTAGCGCCGGCTGGTTGGCCTCATACTAGTCTGTGCCCTATTGACCCTGGCGCTGTGGTATTGACAGTGGGGACTATAAATACGAGGGTCAGACAGAGTGTGTGTCATTCACCGTTCGACATTTGGACCAAGCATGTCACCCGTCCTACGAGCCATCCTGCCCCTTACACCCCAGGTGGGGTTACACGTCTATGAAGATAGTCACCGTGGAGATATTTGCTGGTCGCCCGCTGAGACCGTATCGAATACGGTGACGCTACAGCGTGACGGCTGGACCAAATTTAAACGCGTGTTGAGCGACGAGCTCGACGGACACCTCATCCACATAGACAATGCCATCTACGTATACCGTGGACCTTTCTCCGCACGTCTGGGCCGCTACCAAGATGCTACGCGAGGCTTCACCCTAGACCCCCATCTGTGGACAGCCTTGGAGAAAGTAGTGCCTATCGTGGACCAGCTGTTTACACCGGACGAGCGATCATCAGACGAGTTGGAGTGGGCTCGTGCCCTGAGAGAAGCGGCGGCAGAACCCCATGAACAACTACATGAACCCGACGACGACGATGCCATTGATTACCCGGCTACACTCAACCAGCCCAGTGACATGACCACCTGATCCTTTTGATCTCACGGGGTTGTCCCTATAAATACGAGAAACAGTCAACTCTGGTACCATTCACGTACTGACCATGGCGGAGCATATGATACTGGCGTATCTCAGCTTGACCCCCGAGGTTTTCCTGCACGTGTATGCGGATAAGGTCGATATCATGGAGGAGGTGGTGGGAGACACGGACCCTACACAACCGTGCCCGGCTCACATTCGTCTGTCCCGAGAGGGCTGGACCAAATTCAAACGGGTGTTGTCTGGTGAACTGGACGGCGATCTCATCCACTTGTGTCACGATGTGTACATCCGACGCGGCCCTTTCTTTGCTCAATTGGCTCGGCTAGATGGGGGTACAGTGCATTTTACCCTTCACCCTGATCTATGGTCTGCATTGGAAGATGCCGTGGTAGATGTGGATGAAGTGCTTATCAAGCGGTCATCAGACGAGTTGGACTGGTCATTTGCCATGGACACTGTGAAAGCCCATGAAGAAAATCAGAAAGAAACTCCGGCCCAAGATATACCCGTTAAAAATAAACGATAGAGCCAGGGTGCATCATCATTGTGTCACCATGAAGCGCTGGGAGAAAGTGCTGGATAACTTATACTATAGTCCCGACAGTCCGGCGGCCTATAGTGCATTGTCGGCTCTCTATCGAGCGGCCAAACCCCAGGGGATACAACGTGCCCAAGTCCGAGATTGGTTAAGAAGACAAGACACCTATACCTTACATCGATCTGTCCGTCGCCATTTTCTACGGAACCGGGTCATCGTGGGAGGAATAAATGCCCAGTGGCAAGCGGATTTGGTCGATATGAGCGCCTTTGCCAAACACAACGATGAGAATCGGTATATCTTGACGTGCATCGATATCCTATCCAAGTATGCGTGGGTGATACCCATCCGGACGAAAACGGGGGCAAATCTCATAGCGGCGTTCAAAGACATCTTCAAGACCAGGCGCAAACCTTTGTATTTGCAAACCGACGAAGGCACAGAATTCCTCAACAGACCGTTCCAAGCCTTTCTCAAGAAACAGAAGGTGTTTTTCTTCCATACGTACAACGAGACCAAGGCTTCCGTGGTGGAAAGGTTCAACAGGACATTCAAAGGCCGCATGTATAAATATTTCACCTATAAGAATACAAGGCGGTACATCGATGCTCTCCCGAAACTGGTGAGGGGTTACAATCGAGCCTATCATCGAAGTATAGAGAGAGCCCCCATTACCGTGACCCAACGCAATGAAGCCCAAGTCCGGCGTGTCTTGTACCCCAGGTCATCGCAGCGAACGACGAAGGCGGTGTACAAGGTCGGGGACCCTGTACGGATCAGTAAAGTCAAGGGCAAGTTCGAGAAAAGTTACTTGCCCAACTGGAGCGATGAGCACGTCCTGATTAAACGGCGCCTACCCCGACAGCGGCGAGTCTATGAACTGGAAGATCTTCAAGGGCAACCGTTGCTGGGGACGTTTTACGAGACGGAATTACAGCCTGTTGTAAAAACACAGCAAGACTACTACACGGTGGAGCAGATTTTGAAAACGGAACGTCGACGTGGCAAACTGTTTCATTTCGTGAAATGGCAAGGCTGGCCAAGTTCCTTCAATTCCTGGGTCGCGGCCATCCAGGTGAAACGACTATAAAGCCAGAGACCACTGCCGTCCTCCTTCATTCCACGTCCGACCACAGTGCTATGGACAAACAGCAGCTGCCTCTGAACACAGCGTCTTCCAAAACGCGCAAAGCACAAGTCGGCTTCGGGGTGCTAGTGCTAACCCTGCTGAGTGTGTTGTACGGAGGTGTGTTTTACGACGTAGCCTATGTCAGCACGTTACTTAACCAACTGAGAACACCAGGCACCAGTGAAACCGGGCTACAGAGAGCACCAGTCGTATCGAGCCCAGTCACCACCACCACACCCCGTGTACAAGCCACGTCGAGTGTAAGCTCTACACCTACACCAAGTACGCCCACTACGTCTGAACACCCACCGGATTTCATCCCTCACAGTGAACCGACGACCCACGTTGTACCCACCCCCAGCACCATCACTGACAGTGAACAGACAACGACCACCGACGTTGTACCCACCACCACTCCAGTTCACTCGTACGAAATTTACAAGAGCGGGTTACCACGACAACGGATACACCTCGAACCATGGACCCTGGGTGGCAGCATCCCTTCACTTGCGTCATCGCAGGACCGACGGGTTCAGCCAAAACGCACTTCGTCAGGAAGCTCCTTCAACACGCCGACAGCATGATCACCCCACCTATTGCCCAAGTCGTGTGGTGTTACGGAGAATGGCAGGCAGCGTATGCAGCAATGCCCCACATCACGTTC
>JAVTVY010048714.1:0-22847 GCA_036873755.1 Hanleya hanleyi
GACCTTTGACCTCGACCTCAATTTTGGTAGGCGACACATCGTCTCCACCTAGTGTATCCACTCACGAAAATTGCAACTGTGGATATAAAACGTTCACAGATATAGACCGGACACGAACACTTCAGTGATTTCCTGTTTTTAGGCCAGTGACCTTGACCTCTGACCTCGACCTTCATTTTAGTAGAGTGTGACACATCGTCTCCTGTGGTATCCACTCACCAAAAATTGGAACTGTAGATAGGAAACTGTCCCAGATATAGACCGGACACGAGAACCGGACAGACGGACGGAAACCGCCATCACATAATAACTAACAAAGCAGCCGGACTGGACCAAATCACTAATGAAACCCTCCAATACAGCAAAGATATAATAGTAACAACACTCACAAAACTTTTCAATACACTAAAATACTAAACAGTGGAATATACCCATCTAACTGGTCCCAAAGCTACATCTAACCGATACACAAAAAAAATTCCAAACTCGACCCTAACAACTACAGAGGAATCTCCATACTCAGCTGTCTAGGTAAACTCTTCTCAACCATATTGAATACCAGATTAACAGACTTCCTAGAAAAAAACGAGATAATTTCAGACAATCAATCTGGATTCCGAAACGGGCGAAAAACCACTGACAACCTCTTTATTTGAAAAACTCTTGTAAACAAATATCTGACTTCTAAACGCAAACTTTACCTGTGCCTTCATTTCAAAAAAGCATTCGACAAAGTATGGCACAATGGGATACTACTGAAACTCTTGCGCCACAACATCGGGGGCAAGTTCTACAAACTCATTAAATCCATCTACTCCAGCAATAAAACCAGTCTCAAAATAGATAGCACTAGAAGTGATCTCTTCAACTCAAACATAGGCCTAAAACAAGGGGACAACCTCAGCCCAACAATCTTCAACCTCTTTTTAAACGACTTACATTTCTCCCCAACAACCTGCAAGCCCCCAACACTTCATGAAAAACAACTATCACATCTTTTATGGGCAGATGATCTTGTTATTCTCTCAGAAACACCAGAAGGTCTCCAAGACGGCCTCAATTCACTTCAGACATACTGCTCAAATCGGCATCTCACAGTTAACACAAGTAAGACAAAAACAATGACTACGGTAATTTCCCTATTAATTCACCTTCCAAATTTAATTCGAAAACGGCCGATTTTTCCGCTGTCGTGATTTTGTCCATCCTAATAAAACGAACACGGGAGCATTTTCAATATCCGTGAAACAATAAATTCGAACACTCCCGTTTTCGCCACGGAGTTCGTGCCGATGAAAGTAAAGTGAATATGTTACTAGAATTTCGTATAGTATATCGGCGTATGCTATTATTTGTAAGCGCAGAGAAACAACAGGGAATGGTACAATATAATCAGACTGAATTACTATTACTTACAGTCTATAAGGAAAAAAATTGATTCAATTAACTCCGCAGTCCTGTAATTTTATCCTAACTTGATCGCGTTTCGCCGCAGTCGGGAAAAATATATACGGTAGTCCCCGCACGTGGTCGAGTGTCTGCACACGGCCCGCTATTGAATCATTCTTCAGTTTCCAGCGTTCGTATATCAAATATCTTTCTTTGAACCAGCATTCCTTTATTTGAAAAACACACATTATTTTAAGTAACAAATTTGAGAGATCTTCAACGTTAATATATTTGTTCGTCGTATATGCTAAACCCCTCGCTGTCCCCCATTTACCTGCCCGACCTGCCCTGTATTATTCGTATGGGAGGCACTTGGGCCGTGTTCAAAGGAGGCACTGGAAGGGAGCAGAGTTCAAACCTTGTCGGGTGACGTTCCCGCGGAGATATCAAGTTGTAACGTGTGTGCTGGTGAATTGCATCAGATTTCTTCACAGCAACTGAATTCTTCGTTTGGGGAAAACAAGATGCGATTTAACCTTTCGGTATGCTGTATGCTATTCGTTATATTTTCAGGTGAAGTGGACAATCAAACGACCATTATTTGACGTCAAAAATGAGCCATCACGAAAAGCCTTTTGGAAGGATGTACATTTAACGCTGATTTTATTTTAGTATTTTGATCAATAAAAATTTCTAAAAATAAAAAATCTGGACTACAATTCTCGAGCATCACTTGTTTGTGCATGACAACGTATCGACAAGCCTGGAAGATCACAAACAATGGTGAAAGGGTTTCCTTTTTTCTTTCAGAACATCCATTCCCCCCCTCCTTCCCCCTAACAGTCCATACTCTGTGTTATTATCCACACGACAAGGTGAGGTATTTACGCAGACCCCATGTGGTAAGTATATTTGACCGTAAACAAACCTACAGAATTGCGGTGATCGATCTGACTCGTCCTGCATTCTACTCAACATACAATACAATATCTAATAGCATGTTCGTGAAAGAGGCCGTATTTTTATTATTATCATTATTAAGGTTCACTGTATAGGAAACAAACTTGAAACGATGTGTTCACATCGCACGACATAATAGTATACCCCCCTCAGTGCCCCTCAATTTCCTACTGAAACACCAAGCCTCCACATGAATGGCATTTGCTGCAGGTCTCCTTTGATACTTAAATTGTCAATGGCTACATTGTTTTGAGTACCGGGATAGTTTGCTAATGAAGTGTTTAGTTTATTTTTAGCCTGTCCAGCTATTTCCCCATTCAGCACAGCTTGTCCTCCAGAGAAAACCACATAAAATGGAAGAATCCAAAGTCAGGACAGGGGTGACAAGATGTTTCCAGTGGAGAGAATCTGAACAGCATGAAATATATAGTGAAATAGGAGAGTCCACGTGCAGCATGCAAGTTTCACCCAGACTGGAAATGACACTTATTCATATGCAAATGAGATCGTGTGTAATAACATTGAATTGACTTCCTGGGGAATACCTTGTCCCTTCGGAAGCCCAAATTCAGCTCTGGGTGAGGATGCGCGATTCACCAGCAAGAGGCAATTGAAAGGGGTTTCAAATTAACGCTGCAGTATTATGGGTTTGTGTGTTAATGTGTGGCCCTTGTTCGTCCTGTAAATTTCACAATACCTCATTCAAACTTGTTATATCTTGGCTTTGATTGCATCTGTCGTTTAATGAAACATAGACAGGAAATCACACAGTTGACAAACGTCAGTTTTCCCACCAGGGGACACAAACAAATTTTGCGATGTGAAGCGCCGACAACAATCATCTCTGCATGTGCTCTTGTTTTGTTCAAATATAGTTATCATAAAGACTTACTCTTTCCGGTTTTGTTAAATATTTTATTGTGAATGAAAATATTTCTTACGAATACCCACGAACTTACCAAAATTCCAGCAATCAAAACAATTTTGGAATTACACCGCGCATTTTTACACTAAGAATCAAAACATCGCTATCGCCATTCCATTACTCTATATGCTAAACAAATTTGAGAAACATTTAAATGGCATTAGGTAAAGTTTCGGAGATGAGAACATACCAGTATTTAATTAATATTCAGAACGATATCATACTTCGACTTTTACTTTTAGTAAACTTTTACAGTACCGATACCGTAATAGATATTCTCATACTTGAAACAAACCAATCGAAACGTGTATTGCCGACTGACACTCGGTTCTCTTGTACAATCCGCCGTTAATTCAACATTAATTTTGTGTCATAGGTCCGGGATATTTATTCAAGTCCTGGATGGTGTGTGTAAAACAGTGAAGACCAAAAAGTCTATGACAGTCCGCTAATCTGTCTAAAACTTCGTGATACAATCCTACACAAATTTGCCGTTGGTTCATTTTCAGGGTTCACAACAACAACGTCGACATACCGAACGACTCGAACATGGAATACTCTAATATGTGTATAGTTTTATATTTCCAGAATATTTATTCAATTCCATGTCAGTTAGGTTTCATAATATAGATCATAGCTAATACTGAACAAAAAGGAAGGAATACGTTCAATGTTTTGGCCTACTTTTGCGATGTTATTATGGACGCGAATTTACGGACGTCAGCTCAAAAATCTGCATGATCGTGCTGAACTTGTCACTCGATAAATATACTCGACTTCCTCGAATAAAATTAGACGCCTTTATCAGGGTAGAGGAGATTTTCTGACATCATACACTGCATTTTATGGAAACTGATGAGATATCAAAGTTAATACACGGTAATAAATACGATCACTACGACCACGGCGAAGCGGTCCGCCATTTTGGATTCTCCGTGAAAGTCGGCGCGACATTTAATTCGAACACTCGCGTTTTTCTAGAATTCGCTCAACAAATAATTCGAAAGTAGCCAATTTTTGGAGTGCTGAGTTTCATCACTACATCGCGAATTAATAGGGAAATTACCGTATACAAAAAGGCAGACAGACTAACATCCCAACTTTCACACTTCACTCTGAACCACTAGAAAACACCACTGAATATACTTACTTAGGTTGCACAATCAACTACCAAGGAAACTTTACCCCAACCAGAAACGCTCTATATAAGAAGGCAATCAAAGCACTCTTCAAAATACACACATCATTTAATGGAGCAAACCCCTCAACTTCAGTCTATAACAAACTCGTTGACACATTAATTAAACTTATTCTCCTATATGGATGTGAAATCTGGGGGGGCGGAACAAATATCAAAATTCAACCATGACAAAAACCATTACTATGAATTGATAGACAATGAACCATATGAGAAACTCCATCCCAAATTCTGCAAGTTAAACCTGCGAGTCAACAAATTCTCATCTAACTGTGCATGCAAACACGAACTTGACAGAAAACCACTTATTTTTGTCATAAACTCAGCTATTATTAAAAAAAGGTATCCGTCTAGAGAACCAAAATCATAACTCCATACTACATGATGCTCACCAATGCAGCAAAATACTAAATGAAAACAACAAAACTAGTTGGCATAACTATATCCCAAAATTAATGTCCCAACACCATCTTACCACCCAGAAACTTGACACTAACTGCATTCAAACTATTAAAGATGCCCAAACACACTCTTTTAACATTTATACCAGTGAAAAAATAAACTCTACAACAAAGCTGGAAATTTACAGACAACTACAACATTCTGATAGCAACCTACACTACTCAACAAACATCCAGAATCAAAATTAGTCTCTAACCAAAATACGAATATCTGCCCATGCACAACCTAGAAATTGAAAATGGTCGCCACATAAGGATCGATAGAGAATCCCACATATGCAAACTGTGTCACCTAGAAGTAGAAGATGAAATTCATTTTGTATGCACTGGCCCTTTACTCCACAAAAGTAGACACAAACTATTCAACTACATGAAAAAACAAGATCCTCAATTCACCAATCTAGACAACAACACAAAACTAAAACCTATACTCACATGTAATCCGACAACAGCTCTACAAATTGGCAAATATATCCACGAATTAATGATAGAAAGAACAAAGGAGCTCTCCAGACCCTCTGCCAGTGTCACTGCAGGAAAAACATGACCAGGACTGCAGGAAAAAGCTGGTCACCACATAAGCCACTCGCGGGTGAAAGCCATTCGGCACGTAAGCCACTCGCGGGCAAAAGCCATTCGGCATGAAAGCCATTCGGCACGTAGGCCACTCGCGAGCAGAAGCCATTCGGTACTTAAGCCATTCCTCGCGAAAGCCATTCGGCATGAAAGCCACTCGCGGGCGAAAGCCATTTGGCACAAAAGCCATTCGGCACGTAAGCCACTCACAGGCGAAAGCCACTCACGTAACGACACCAACTGGCAGCTTAGTCTGACCCATTTGTTGGCCAAATACATTACTTTATCATTCTATATCTGTGTTCTGTATTGTTTATAAATAATAAATACATTTCCATAATTTCAATCAGTATTATCCCTTGTCAAGAGAGACATTTTGGTCATCTTTGATCCATGTCCATTCTGGCTGAATACATAACCTAAATTGGTACGGTACTTGATGCTTGATTGAATATATAAAAAGGCTCTCTTGTGTTTATATCTGGTAAATATTAGACAGTGTTTTAAAAACATGAGCAGTGTCACTAACGTCACAGGACCTACGAAGTAGAGTAGGCATTAGAACTCGATTGTATTTTCATTGAGATATGATGTGACCCTCCCCTACGGTACGTTTCATCATAATATGGTACATGTACAACCTTCCATAACAGCCAAGGTTCTCTTTATAACATGCCTTTTGTGAGATTGAGCAAGATTATATTCTGGGTATTTATATATTTACATCGATGTGTTCGTGCCACAAAAAATGAAAGTATATTGGTGAATGTTCTGGTCATTTAGTGATCCGGCCCTGGTACATCAACCAGTTGAATAGACTCAGAGTTAAACGTCTATAAATAGTTCGCTCAGTTCAAATGGGTCGCTGTCCTCAGATCTGCGGTTGAATCCAACAGCGAGAGAGCACCAGGCATGCCAGGGCTGTTCCCAAATTCCATGGTGTCATGTTTCCCTCGCTTAAATGATCGGACTTTTCTCCGTATGATCTATAACAATATACTGAAGTGTTAATTATAAATCTAATTTTAATCAGAATTATTTCAGATCAGAACTTGCTGGTAACAATGCCCTAATGCTCGTTCATGCCAAAAATCAAGGTTATAATGTCAACGGTTCTCCTTATTTTGCCGACGAAAGGATTCGGATGGACTGACTGACTCACTCATTACCGGACAATTTGCGATCTGTAGCCTACTTCGTAGGAATTACATCAAAGTTGAGAAATTCATCCATACCCCCATTTCAGACTTCTATGTTATGTCAATGAATATATGTGTACTGTAAACCCTCTAATAATTCAATCCCCTTTATAATATTCCATCTTACCGAGCTAAGGGAATATCACATTTCATCAGAAAATATCCTAGCTTTTTTACTTCATTCTCCATGTATTTGACCCTATTCCGACGCCACAAAGCAATACATCACATGAGTAAATGAGCCAATGAAGTTATTTGCTTTTGAAAATTTGATCTGGAAACTGGACACTCTACAGGGTCATAGTGACATACGGGTTCATAGTAAATGAGGGGCATGGCTGTGGGAGGGTGATCTGATTGAATTTTGTCCACAAAATTTGGATTGACTGGCTGGTTTTTAATAGGGTGATTGAATTATTAGAGGATTTACCAATAGACTGTCTGTAATTTGGAACTGGTTTTAGAAGAATTAATAATTGGAATCGTTGGACTGTATATTTCAGGTGGGTATTTGTCCAACAGTTTGGCCTTGTTTACGGATGTCCTTCACCTTGGCAGTGACCTGGTTAGTTTTCTAATTAGTCTGCTGGCCATCTACTTGTCAACAAAACCAGCTTCCAAGAAGATGTCCTTTGGTTACCACAGAGCAGGTTCGTATTCTCTAAAGTCACTCCTGTTTGACCCAAAAGTGAAGATCATTCCCCAGAAGAGCCAAGTATAGTGAGTACATGTGTACTTCATTTTGTAAATTAACTTTATTCTTAATTAATGTTATTCTCTGGGCTAGTTAAAACTTTTGTCTGGGCGGTTTAAATTTTCTTTCCCCTTTGGGTGGGCTAATTACTCTGGACTTACTAAACATACTTGTTGGACACATCCAATATCCCTTGGAGTGGGGGGGGGGACCCCAAACCTAGGAATTGAGCCTCCCCCTCAGTCTCAAGAACCAAGCCTTGACCCTCGCATAACCATATATTCTGAAAGCTTACATCTACATCATTGTACACTAAGTGGACACATCCATTACTCTTGGGCATGTTGGGAGCAGTCCCCACCCCCAGGGAACTGATTCCTTCCTCATAACCTCATATATTCTTAAAACTTCTATCATTGTACACATATGGGGCACCGCCATTACCCCTGGGAGCTGAGACCCACCCTCTAGCTCCCGAACTAAGCCTTGCCACACAACATAACCTCCTATATTCTGAAGGCTAACAAAATTGTACAATTAGATGCTAAACTGCAGCAATCCCATAACAGGTTCTTCACCAATCCTAACACTACTGGATGTAGTCTAATTAAATGCATGGCAGAGAATTCTGATTTTTATTCTGAATTTCATGAAAATCCACCCCAAATGTATTTCAAATTACTGAAAATGAAGTATTAACACTTGACATTTTCGCATGTTGTATCATGCTGTTGTCTGTGTCAGTCTTTCTGTTACAAAGTTCTAAGCCTAAACAGGATTGTGCATGGAGAATAACATGTGAGGTATTGAAGATACTGTATAGATTTTCTTGCAACTTTTAGGATGAAAATGTACAGATTAATTAGAGATACTGTGTGGAATTTCGCTGCTGTAGGAATGAATGGGCTATGTAGTCCAGCTGCTAAGCACCAAATTTGGGGCGAATTTTACATTTTATTTTGAAAGCATGAAACTCGCACAGTTATACTTCCCCCTCTCTCTCAATATTTTTATTATCTCTGGAGTTTTGAGACTGAAATTTACCACACTGTTTCGATGAATCTATATCAGGAAAACAAAGAAAAATCCAAGATGCCTGCTAAAATGATGTTGCAGTGATGTCATCTTCATAGAAGCCATTATCAAAAATGATAACTACCTCCTGTGCACTGCCTGTGGTGGGAGCAGTAAGATCTTTGCATGGGGGGAGGGGGGGGGGAGTATGGCCCAGACTAGGACATCACGGGTCAGAGGTTATGGCTTCTTTACCACATGTATTGTTGTGTTAAAAAATCCACTTTTACATCATTTTTCGTAAGAAACCAATGATGTGAAATTGCTCTTTACAAATCTTTCATGCAAAGTTTGTAGGGGATATTTGGTAGGACCGTTAACATTGTGGCTTGGATATTAGAGAGTACTGGATATAAAATTTGTAGAAATTGCACCCAATAGTTCACATACTGAGGATAACAACTTCACATTGCCAGGTTCAAGCAGGTGAACATTAGAATAGTTACATTATTGTTATTGTCTCCCACAGTCTCATTGTCGGTCATGAAGGTCATACAATTACAGACCTCCTGATACTGTTTTAACTCTAAATAGAAGTTTCTGACATGATCATAATCCAGACCACATTGAAAGGTCGTAATTATATCTTTAACCCTGTTCTTCCCAATTATTGATATAACAAAGTTGCTGACAGCTTTCACATAGTTGATCTATTTTCAACATTTATGAGATGATATAGTGAGTAATATATTTGGGATAGTAAGTCAGTGCAGAATTAGCAGCTTTCCTTGATCCATATAGCATTTCATGGGTCATTCAAGTGCGAGTTTCAATTCGTATGTGCATGTGGAATGGAACCTTGAGTGTGAACATCTTATTCTCATAAATTGATGGCCCATAGACAAAGACAAGGTTTTTTTTAAAGTGTATTATACAGCTGATAACAGTTTAACAATCGACTGATGACAACATATATATATGAATACAATAAAACACTAAAAATACAGGAATATGCCCAGATATATGATGCACATGATGCATATGAATTATGACGACTAGAGTAAGTTTGGAATTACCATGTAAAACAGTATTTACAAGAAGAGCATGTACATTGTCCTCCATTGCAGTTTAAAATCCTGCGCTTAAAATTTTTGGTATTTTCACATCTCCTAAGATCATTTGGTAATTCATTCCACACTGGGCCATATAGGTAAGCACAGAAAATCACTCCTCTAGACATCCTGGTGAGACCAATTGATGATCTACATTCCACTTGCGTAAGTCCTGTTAATGAATATTATTGATTCAAATTGCCAGTGTGATCATCTTAATACTCAAAGTTCTCCTTAAAATAATATATCCACCGACCCTCCCCCCCCCCCACCCCCTCCCGATGGGCTGCATGTCCTAAATATTACACACTATATATTTAACATGTCTGATGTGAAAAAACTCATTGACTCCTGTGATGACATCACAAGAAGGAAATCTTGTTCAAAGGTGTTTGTATTTTTCAGCGTATAATCACCAAGTCACCAAATATTATTATTGTTATTATTCAGCATTAACAGTTAATCAATATTATAGGCCAAAATGCTTTATGCACTTCTATGTAACAAAAGAGTGCAGAAAAAGGACAAACACATAAAACAGATCCCTAACCGTGTTAGCTCACGGTCACCATTTTGAAGTTACTCATGTTTCCTTGTGCCCAGGTTTCTGCAAATGAAAATCCTTGTCGTGGTGTTTTTATATGTTAAATTAATCTATTAATACAATGCAAGTGAAATAAAATATACCCACCCAATTTAATTGGAGATCTCTCAAATTTCAATAAAGAGATCATCTTCACTTTTAATAATAAGTTCCCTAGTCAAAGAACTCTCCAAGAGGATGCTTGTGCAGTAAGACCAGGAGATAAACTTGAAGTGCCAGTTCTGTCAGTTAATTGATCAACTGGTCCAAAATATATAAACAGAAAGTAGCCATCACATAATCTGATTGGGCAGGTGTTATTGTACAAGTCCCTTATTAAAATATGACCCCCTATTTGATATGTTCAATGTGCACGTTCTTCATAATAATTTACCAATCAACAAGAGAATTTCTTCTCCATTTATGGTATCATTTGGTAAGTGACCTGCATCATCAGATACCATATTTTGAATATTTCAGACCCATCTCATTCAGTTGGTAACACACTCTTTTTCAATATCTGAACTAAACTGTTAAGGAGGTGATCGAGTGATTTATATATGGTAATATGTATTGTGCAATGTATATGGTAATATGTATTGTGCAATATATATGTTAATATATGGTAATATGTATTGTGCAATGTATATGGTGATATGTATTGTGCAATGTATATGGTGATATGTATTGTGCAATGTATATGGTGATATGTATTGTGCAATGTATATGGTGATATGTATTGTGCAATGTATATGGTGATATGTATTGTGCAATGTATATGGTGATATGTATTGTGCAATGTATATGGTGATATGTATTGTGCAATGTATATGGTGGTATGTATTGTGCAATGTATATGGTGGTATGTATTGTGCAATGTATATGGTGATATGTATTGTGCAATGTATATGGTGGTATGTATTGTGCAATGTATATGGTGGTATGTATTGTGCAATGTATATGGTGATATGTATTGTGCAATGTATATGGTGATATGTATTGTGCAATGTATATGGTGGTATGTATTGTGCAATGTATATGGTGGTATGTATTGTGCAATGTATATGGTGATATGTATTGTGCAATGTATATGGTGATATGTATTGTGCAATGTATATGGTGGTATGTATTGTGCAATGTATATGGTGGTATGTATTGTGCAATGTATATGGTGATATGTATTGTGCAATGTATATGGTGATATGTATTGTGCAATGTATATGGTGGTATGTATTGTGCAATGTATATGGTGGTATGTATTGTGCAATGTATATGGTGATATGTATTGTGCAATGTATATGGTGATATGTATTGTGCAATGTATATGGTGGTATGTATTGTGCAATGTATATGGTGATATGTATTGTGCAACTGTTTCTTATATGTATTTACTCAAGTCGCATCATGCAAACTGAATGAATTTGCTGTATTTCAGAGGTGCTAGGAGCTCTCTTTAGCGTGTTTATAATCTGGCTTGTATCAGGAGTGCTGTGCTATATCGCTATAGAGCGAATTCAACATGAACATTATAAAGATGTGAAGCCTAACGAGATGTTAATCACAGCTGCCTTAGGTGTGGTCTTCAATATTGTGTAAGTATAATCTACCATTAGTAACGCTTCAATATCCCAGATAGTTGCAGTTATTAGGAGTACTGGTACTTGTAACATGTCTGCAGGGTTCATCATGGCGTCTTACTTGAGGGTGGGTGGGTTAGAGTGAGGGGATCTTAGTACATCTTCAAACCTCTGGACATGCAAGATGAGCTTATACCATGGAACAAATCAATTTCATAGTTAGTTTATTCCTTTTGAAAGTTATTGATTGATAAGGACCAATCAGATGTAAGTTAAAGTAAAGAAAAGAGGAATTCCCTAATACATGTACATGCAATTTCAGTGTTGATTGTTGTATATACTTTCAGTATGGGTGTAGTGCTTCAATCCGAGTTGTGCTGCAGGTCGGCTACTGCACGGAGAACATTTGGTCACTCTCACGGAGGTCACGGTCACTCTCATGGAGGTCAAGGTCACTCCCATGGCAGCCGTAATCATTCCCATAACAGTCCGCAACATTCTCAATACCGCCCTAATGCTGAGGGGGTGCCATTTGATGACGGCACAGAGGCAGACTCCACCTCAATTGAACATGTCGAACCTCGAAGACACAAAAACATCAATGTTAGAGCAGCATTTATTCATGTCATAGGAGACATCATCCAGAGTCTGGGGGTATTCACCGCAGCCCTCATCATTAAATGCACAGTAAGTTTGGTCAGTTGTAGTAATTCATGATAAAAATCAATCAACAATTGATGCATATATGGGTAAATGATCCAAATATATGATCAAAGTAAGTCCAGAAATGTAGTGAGTGAACTTAAACTTGGATCATATATCCCTGAGCTATCTCAATAATATCATAGCAAACATGTCATTGAAATTCAGTAGATCGTATGATTCTGGATTTAAAGTACAAGTAAGTGTAATCTAGTTAGAATATGTAAATGTTAATTCCTCATATAATCAGAGTTGATTGTATATTAAAAGGTGATTGGATATTTGGATCATTCACCATGACAGTGTATTTGGATCATCCACCATGCATGTACTTGGATCATTCACCATACATGTATTGGATCATTCACTATGCATGTATTTGCATTTTTCACCATGCATGTATTTGGATCATTCACTATGCATGTATTTGGATCATCCACCATGCATGTATTGGATCATTCACCATGACAGTGTATTTGGATCATTCACCATGCATGTACTTGGATCATTCACCATACATCTATTGGATCATTCAACATGACCGTGTATTTGGATCATTCACTATGCATGTATTTGCATTTTTCACCATGCATGTATTTGGATCATTCATCATGCATGTATAATTTTGGATCATTCACCGTACATGCATTTGGATCATTCACCATACATGTATTGGTTCATTCACCATGCATATACTTGGATCATTCACCATGCATGTATTTGGATCATTCACCATACATGTATTTGGATCATTCAACATGCATGTATTTGGATCATCCACCATACATGTATTTGGATTATTCACCATGCATGTATTTGGATCATTCACCATGCACATATTTGGATCATTCACATTACATGTATTGGATCATTCACATGTATGTATGCATGTATTTCGATCATTCACCGTACATGTATTGGATCATTCACCATACATGTATTTGGATCATTCACCATACATGTATTTGGATCATTCAACATACATGTATTTGGATCATTCACCATACATGTATTTGGATCATTCACCTATGTTTTTGGTTTTGTGCTGATGGTTCAGTGCAGTATTTTGACACCTGATATAACTGAAATAGTGTTGAAAGTGACGTTAAATCACTCACCTTTGTCAGTGTTGATAATTATAAATGGATTAATAATTGTATTTTGTGATTTGAATCTGGTTAGTCTATCTTTATGCATCTGCACAAGTCCAGGTAATCCCTAAATCCTCGCAGTTTACCTGGACCTTTTTAGTGATTCGGATGAGTTCTCGAGTCGTTGCGTCTATTACACAATCTCGTACATTTCATCCCCAGCGGTTGTTTTGAATTAGTGCGTCGGTATCTGAAGCCTGCGGTTTTCGCTCTGATACCCGATGTCGATTTCAGCTTAACTTCAAAGGCAGTCCGGCCAGCGTTGAAATTCAAACCAGTCATAACTCAAACCTCGCTGCGGATTGGCCTGATGAGCTGCTTTCAGCACGCTTACTGATTGGTTCGGCTTAGTGAAAACCCCTCGAGTTTTTACTATCCCAGATAGTTGCAGTTATTAGGAGTACTGGTACTTGTAACATGTCTGCAGGGTTCATCATGGCAACACCAAAATTTGGCCGAAGGGTATTGTCGTCGTCATGTCCGTCCTGCCATCCGTCGTACCGTCCATCTGTCCGTCTGTCCGTCACACCTTTCTCGTTACCAAGATATCTTTAGAACGGCTTACCCTAGACACACCAAACTTGCAGTGCACATCCATATGCTCGTGCCCCAGAACCCTTTTGAATCTGGACCTGATTGGTTGGAAACTTTGGTGGCCATCTTCAATTTATGCGAAACCATCACAGCTTTCTCGTTACCAAGATATCTTTAGAACGACTTACCCTAGGCACACCAAACTTGCAGTGCACATCTATATGCTCATGACCCAGAACCCTATTGAATCTGGACCTGATTGGTTGGAAACTTTGGCAGCCATATTTAATTTATGCGAAACCATTAATCTTGTGTATCTCAGGTACCATTTCACTGTTCAGTGTGAAACGTATAGATCATCGATGCATCAAGAAACTTCAAAGGAATGACCAAACCAGTTTCCCTGATTCGGTGGAAACCTTGGCGGCCATCTTTAATTTATGCAAAATCTTTAATGATATATATCTCTGATACCATTCAAGTGTTCTATACGAAACTTGGTATACCGCATCGATGTATCAAGAGACCTTCAGTGTATAACCACATCAGTTCCTCTGAGTGGCGGAAAGGATGGGCGGCCATCTTTAATTTATGCAAAATCATTAATGATCTCTATCTCTGATACCGTTCAAGTGCTCGATGTAAAATTTGATATACATCATCGATGCATCAATAGACTTACAATAAATGACAGTTCTGGTGTTTCTGATTGGGCGGAAACCTTGGTGGCCATCTTTAATTTATGCAAAATCTTTAATGATATATATCTTTGATACCATTTCAGTGTTCTATATGAAACTTGGTATACAGCATTCATGTATTAGAAGACTTGCAATGAACAACCACATCAGTTCTCCTGAGTGGTGGGAAGGATGGGTGGCCATCTTTAATTTATGCGAAATCATTAATGATCTCTATCTCTGATAACTTTCAAATGCTCGATGTAAAATTTGGTATACATCATCGATGCATCAAGAGATTTATATGTAATGAATACTGGTTTCTCTGATTGGATGGAAACCTTAGAGACCATTTCTAATTGCAAAATTTTTCAAAATCTGTATATTTGTCACTTGACTGCTTGGTGTTCCTGAAGTCTTGGTTCAAATTGAATACATTATGAATGGCTGACGCCCAGAGCCGAGGGGTTTTCTGATGCGCAGCTTCGTATTTATATCCAGAACTTATATCGGTACCTAACCAAGCCAGTGTATCGATTGTAACCTATCGATTGATACACTGGCTCGCGAGGATGATCTTTATGTAAGGGTCATGAGACAAGAAAGAACAATAGCTTGTCTGGGTACAACAATCAGTCTAGATGGGAGTCTGTTCAGTAATGGCTGAAGGTGATGTTAAACCCTAATTCTCTCTCTCTGTTCAGTAATGTACAGACGTGAACAACGAAGATTGACCAGTTATTCTGACATGTTGAGGACAAAAACAGCTGACTAACCTTCTAATACATCTATTACAACATATATGTGTGACTGAACTGTTTGTATGCTATCAGCATGACCTGACAGTGGCCATAGATCCTTTATGACAACATACCTGCTAAGCCATAGATATCTATGCCATTTACAGGTCATATGTTCTGACACTTAAACCTGGATTTACTGCGTTCACATTGATGTGAAAACAAACTTATAACCAATGTTCTTGGAAAAACTGTCAGCCATTAGATAATTTATTATCAATTTTCCATGGGACAATATACACATATAATAGTGTATAACTGGATAGTGTATGGTACCCAGTAGATAATCTTGATCATAATTTTAATGTCAACTGCATATTTAACCAAACCACTCTACAGACAACAGTAAACACAAGCTGGATTTATTGTATTAGAAAAATAGGATAAAATCCTACATGTATACTACAGTGGATTGGGCCACAGCTGGGATACATTATGATGGAGTGGGCCCCAGTCATGATAAATTATAGTGGAGTGGGCCCCAGTTATGATAAATTATGGTGGAGTGGGCCCCAGTTATGATAAATTATGGTGGAGTGGGCCCCAGTTATGATACATTATGGTGGAGTGGGCCCCAGTTATGATACATTCTAGTGGAGTGGGCCCCAGTTATGATAAATTATGGTGGAGTGGGCCCCAGTTAGTATATATTATAGTGGATTGGGACCCAGCTGGGATATATTATAGTGGATTGGGCCACAGCTGGATACATTATAGTGGATTTGGCCCCAGTTAGGATACAGTATAGTGGATTGGGCCACAGCTGGATACATTATAGTGGATTGGGCCTCAGCTTTGATATGTTATAGTGGATTGGGCCATAGCTGGATATATTATAGTGGTTTGGGCCTCAGCTGGGATACATTATGGTGGATTGCGCCACAGCTGGATACATTATAGTGAATTGGGCCCCAGTTAGGATACATTATGGTGAATTGGGCCCCAGTTATGATACATTATGGTGGATTGGTACCCAGCTGGGACACATAATGGTGTACTGAACCCCAGTTATGATACAGTATGGTGGATTGGGCCCCAGCTGGAATACATTATAGTGGATTGGGGCCCCAGTTGGGACATCTTATGGTGGAGCTGGGATACATTATGGTGGATGAGCCCCAGATGGGATACTTCTGACGGATTGAATCTTGGATATATTCTGGTGGATTGGACCCCAGCTGGGATACATTATAGTGAATTGAGCACAAGCTGGGATACATTATGGTGGATTGGACCCCAGCTGAGATATATTTTGGTGACTTGGGCTCCAGCTGGGATACAATATGATGGATTGTGGATTGGGCCCAGCTGGGACACATTATGTTGGATTGGGCCCCAGCTGAGATACATTATGTTGGTTTGGGCCCCCGCTAAGATGCACTGTGGTAGATTGGACGCCAGCTGGGATACAATATGGTGGATTGAGCCCCAGCTAGGATACAATTCGGTGGATTAAGCCCCAGCTAGGATACAATTCGGTGGATTAGGCCTCAGCTGGGATGCAATAAGGTGGATTGGGCCCCAGCTGGTATACATTATGGTGGATTTGGTCCAGCTGGGATGCATTATGGTGGATTGGGTCCCAGCTGAGATACATTAAGGTGGACTGGGTCCCAGCTGGGATACAATATGGGGGATTTGACGAAAGCTAGGATAAACTATGGTGGATTGGGTCCCAGTTGGGATATATTATGGTGGATTTAGCCCCAGCTGGGAGACATTATGGTGGATTGGACCCCAACTGGGATACAATATGGTGGATTGGGCCCCAACTGGGATACAATTTGCTGGATTGGGTCCCAGCTGGGATACATTATGATGGATTAGGCCCCAGATGGGATACGTTATGGTTGATTGGGTCCCAGCTGGGATAGAATTAGGTCTCAGCTGGGATACAATAAGGTAGATTGGGCCCCAGCTGGGATACATTATGGTGGATTGGGCCCCAAGAGGTGAGGTGTGGCTTGAAGTGACAGGAGTTCAATAAAAGCTATGAAAGAAATGTTCTAATTAGCATAAAGTATACCGGTTTGTTGTACACTCAGACTATTGGTAAACCATTGAGTTTCACACACTCAAACAACAGGGTTGTGAAGTAGTGTCAATCAGTTCTTTATTTCTTTCATATCTAATATTTTGTTTCGCCTCGATCTTCAATCGCACCTCACTGGAACCCAATCCTCACTTTAATGTAAGACATCCTTGACTAGAATGAAAAGTTGATGAACTGATTAAAGAACAAGACCATATCTATATAGTTCCTTCTACATTTACGAGGTGATCATATTTGTTGGAGTGATTGAAGCAAAACCGTAAACATTAAATTGAACAGTTTATATTCAAATATTTGCTTGGGACAAACCAGTCTTCTGGTATAATTTATTAGTGTTTGAAGTTTGGAATTATTCTGAAGAGCAAACTTGAGTGAGGAGAATAATAGTGTGTAACAAGCTGTTACATTGACACACCAACTGTAAGGGTTGTCTGTTGAGTATGCTGAATAAATTGCTTTCTAGTTTATTAAATAATAATAAAAAAAATCTCTCAGTGAATATAGAGGTCTTAAAACCCAGCAATTATGTATTTCTTGAGAAGGGTCTTCTATGGTAGAGTCTGGTCATAAATAATGGTTCATTTGATAGAATTTTATCCTTGCTATAAACGAAATCCTATTTTTTTTTTTGACTGTACAATGATTCATTGATTAAATTATATTCCTTCTAAATTTTTATTTTTGTTTTTGTAGACGGAGGAGAGATACCGTTTAGCGGACCCTATCTGTACATTCCTCTTCTCTATATTAGTCCTCATTACAACTGCTACCGTGCTTAGAGACACACTCCGGGTCATTCTAGAAGGTAAGTGTATGAGGCTCTATGTGGACATAAACAGATGTCACAAGAGAAAATTACATAAATACTGGAGATATTAGTTATCATTTTTGGTCAATAACTTTTCAACAATTATGATTTGAAGCTTGATTGATGGTGTCTTTAAGTTGTAAGATTCAAAATGAAAATTCTTCACAAATTAATTGTGCCTCTGTATTCAGAAATGCCAGATTTCTTTCTAACAACCAGAATATGTTGTTGGTAGTGATATGTTTAGACTGCTTTCACTAGCAAACTTTCAGACATACATGGCATGACATTTTCCTATCTGCAAGACAAAATTCAAAAATACAAGAACGTGTCAAAATAGAATCGCAACAAAAAACTACCACGATGGAACTGTGACTACTGAAAATTAAAATCTTGACTATTCGTGAAAAAACATTTTGCAATACCTGCATTTCTATTTTTCTAATAATGTTACGATAAATCGCCTAAATAAAACCAACACATAAACCACCCAAATTTTGACCTGTACTTGCTATACATGTATATTCCAAATAAGTTCTTGCATATGAGCTCTGATATATGTACAATAACTATTTAAACTGTTTTCAACTCTTATGTTCTTACCTTTTCAGGTGTGCCTAGAGATTTAAATTTTCAAGAGATAAAGGCTGACCTGGAGTCAATAGAGGGTGTGAAGATGGCGCATGGTCTGCACCTCTGGTCTCTGACCATTGACAGAAATGCCATCGCAGTTCACCTGGCTATAGGTATGTAATCCGATTATACCATCCTTTGACCATCATGTTTTTCAGTCTCTGATGTATGGAGAGCTAAGTCTGATAAAATTTCACAATATTTTGATGATTCAAATGGAAGTTTGTTACCTCTAATTCAATAGGAGACAGTGGCCCAAAATATCAGTTTCATCATTCAAGTTGTGCAAGTAAACTTCAACACATTTCAAGCAACTAATCATATCTGAATGTGCAATAGTTTTTTGAGGTGTATAACTTCATAAGACAAAGCATGGCAGTGTAATATGTATCTCTTCAGAAAGTTTGTAGCATTTGTACAATGAGGGGAGACAACTTTGTATGCAATCACATCATGGGAGACAATTTTCATCACATCAAGGGAGATAACTTATCTCAATCCAAAGATAGAGGCACCAATTTCTCATTCATTAATTCACTTGGGCAATAAGCCAGAAGATTGGTTTAACTTATTCTAATTACATGTACTCCTTGTGTAAATAAGATAATTATAAATTTTATGTTTATTATTTTTTGAAGATTCCGGTGTTGATTTTGAGAGGGTTTTGTCATCAGCTACAAAGAGACTGCAGAAAAACTACAACTTTTATCACGCAACAGTTCAGGTGGAGCGGTATCATCACGATCTCATGTCATCATGTACTAGATGTCAGGGCATTCGATGATGAGGTCTATCTCTATCTCAATATTATTATGCAATATACCACCATTGTTTAGTTTCAATGAGACCGGTCCTACCACTCTATGTGGGTCATAGTATAGACATACCTACATGTACATATTTGGGGCATTATAGAAGCGATGCTATACTGAAATTCACTTTTATAAGAAATCCTTTATAAAGAGAGATGAGAAGGCACTTCTAATCATTGATGGTAGAGGTTGAGTTATGGATCATACTACAGATGTCCACATCTGAAGTTCAAGGTACAACTTCCAGAAAACCATATCTAAAAGAGGGCATTATGCTGTAACCATTTTCTTAGAATCTAATAGATTAGACTTACACAGTGTCGAGTTGAATTCCGAATCCAAATGATTACATTTGAATCATTTTATACAGCAAATGTTGGATGATGGAAAACTACTGAACTAAGAAAAGAGTAATTCATTGTGGTTTTATATTTTCCATAATGCATCCCCAAGAATGATAACTTAATTAGGGAGGATAGATGATTGTGATAATGTGTTATTGTAAATGATGAAAAGTCACAAATTATAGATTTTTACATATATTATGTGGGGCACGAATGTTTTTTTTTTAGATATGTATAGTGAAGAATTGACCTAGCTATTTTAATGATACATTTATCTTTATGGATTTGTAATAAGTAGATCACAGATATCTTAATTGTTCATCTGTGTATCTTCAAAGTGAAAATTTTGACAATCAGACACAGTATATCTCATTTATACAGTTTGACAATTTAGCCATTGTATTTGCTGTTAATTACCCAGTTTGTAAAGGGTTGTGTAACTTCATGCAGGTTTACGCCCAGGTACATGCTAGATACTGCTAAATTATGAGTCTTTGGATTTATAAAAAATGATAAATGACCTAACCCTACATGTTGTAGAGTGACAGTGAGTTGGGTCTGCAAGTTATTATCAGAGTCGATATTAGACTTTTCTTCAATCAACCAGTGGATAATGGAGGCATTTTATGTTAGTATTGTCAGTCACCTCAATTGTTGGTTGCAATATTCAGCATGGTGAGTAACAGGTTTACTTGAATCTCAGAGTAAAACTGCAGTATGCATTGATGGACAACCAATGAATGCAGACTTTTCAATATCAAGTTCAGACAAAGTCTTCATGAGTCATGCCCCACTAGGAGCTTTGCTTGGAAATTTCTGGGTTGTTGATTTCCATTTTCCCCTATGCTACAACATGGATGCAAGTGCTATTTAGTGATAACTGGTTAAATTTCCCTGATGTGCAATTTTATGGATAACAACTTTGTTCTCTGAAGTTGAAATTTTGTTGAAGATACTTCCAATCTTTTCAATGCTATGGTACAAAGAGTAGAGAAGAGGATATTTATACAAACAAACAATAATCATAATAATTGACAATAAGTGAATCATGTCCAGTAAAGGTTAATCTGAACAGTGAGCAGGCCAGTAGTTAGTAATCTGCTACCCATGCCCTTCTGTACACTAGCTTTGTAAAACGTATCTACAATGAAACATCCGCTCCAGAGCAAAGAAGATGTTGTTATCCATAGAATTACCTATTACCTAGTATAAAATGGGTAAATATGCTTTAAAATGACCCCCTTGTCTTAAATCAGCCAACACTTTGGTCAGAATCAACTTCAACAATCTCCTGTCTACTCTCAAACCATAATTGACTGAGATTAGAATGTAAACACCTGTATGGCTAAAAGATGTATTTCTCCACACAACCACAATTTTACAATATACATGTAGCACAGTCCATCCAGTATTATAATGTTGCCAAAATCATCCTATACAATTCTATACATGTACTTCATAACATCATGGGAGAATACAATGTATCTATATTTTTATCATAGAAATGAAAATTTACATGTATCATGTCTTCCCATTCTCAGTTTTATTCTACATTTGTCATTCAGAATTTAGATGCCTTGTTTGGCAATTCAAAGACTTGGTCTTGGTAAGCCCTTAGCAGGTTGGGAGAAAAATCATCCCAAACTAGTTGTTTTTCCCCATATAATGAAACTGACTATGTAAGTTCACACCAATTATTTCATAGATGGATCTTTTTTTCTTCAAAATTGGAGGCAATAATAAAATAAAACTGAACATTTGAATTTCGTCCCTTTCTTTCTGCAGATAGATGAGTATCTGATCCAGGGTTTTTTTATTATTGCCTCTAATCTTGAAAAAAGAAACATCTTTGAAACAAAAACAAAATTGATGTGGCCTAATTTATATATAAACCACAAACTACCAGAAGATGTTTTGCTTACATTCTACTGCGCATTGATATTTCCCGATCACAAACCCACTTGCATCAGAGTATGCTCAAGGATAAAGAGTGCATCTTTTATTAACGGCAACATTCAAGAGAATGTAACAGTTAATAATGCATGTATAAAAATTTATGATGCATAACAAAGATTGAAAAGATACATGTTCAGTGTTAAAAGCATTCCACAAATCACAGAAAATGTTCACACGTTTCATAGCCATTTCAGCGTACACGGCTTGTAGAGCACCTTTATCCCACCATACTGACAAAGTTTATCCAGCAGTTCCCTTGAACAATTTTGAAAGAGTGAAGTCAACTTTTGTTATATCTCTAGTTATTTTGCTGAAAATTATGAGTGGACAGCAGAGTGAGATGTGAGATGATGCTCTTTCATTGAGACACTCGGAAGTTGTTCCGATTGACACTGGTCTCCGTTAATATGTTGTTGGCAGTGTGCTTGATGATGGGAGAATTTCACAGGATGTTTCTTCAAATAGACATTCAAATTGAGGAAAATGGAAAGTAGTCCCTTTCTAGGTTTCATTGACCGATATCTACCATACACTCATTCCTTATATGTATGTCGGACATATGTATGACATATCCCAGCTATGGGAAAAGCTGCTCTTTTTTGGAGGTATAAAGGGCCATTTCTCATGAATAACTTAAAAAATGCAGGAACATTGCATAAATTCATAGAGTATGTTTTCACCACAGA
>JAVTVY010048715.1:0-24147 GCA_036873755.1 Hanleya hanleyi
TTTCAACATTCTGTGCATGCGCAGACAGGGAATTGTGGGAAAAGGGCACTGGAATAGAAGTTTTGGGGGTCGAGGTGAACCCATAGTGGTCCGAATGGGTCGTGTAGGGTATCAGTTTGAAGCTCTCACGGGGTAGTGTCCAACTGGACTGATGTGGAGTAAACGTAGCGCAATGGTGCGCATGCACCGGCAGGAAATGGTGAGAAAAGGGCATTGGAATGGACGCTTTGGGGTCGAGGTGGGCCCATAGTGGGCGTACTGGGTCGGGGAGGCTATCCATGTGAAGCGCGTTTCGAGGTCGTTCAAGTCATGGGTGGGTGCATGTTTTCTCCGAAATGAAAAATTCGGAAACACGGGCTTTACCCCTAAATTAGGGCAAAACCTATCAACCAGGTCCAGAGGGGTTAATATGGTTCCCAGCGGATCGTGGCCTGTCGAGATATGCAGATTAAGTTAGTGAGTGTATGTAAAATTAGGATTTGTTCCGGAAATATAAAAAGCGAAATGCGTAAAACCCCACGTGCGGAAAAGACAGACTTTATAGTCCTATGGTAGGGATAGGCGAGCAGCTATACATCTATAGTAGACAAAGTGCAGCGTCGCTCAAGTGCGCCATTGAGACATGGCTACCCTTATACGCTAACTTGTAGGGGGCGACTCGTGGACCCTTGAGTGTATCCCGAACTCATGAACTCATACTGGTGATGTGGGTTGATCTACCATGGTAGAGTTACCTCCCCCTCCTGGGTAAAAAAGTGTGTGAGTGATTGAGTGAGTGCGTGAGTGAGGCGTGCCCAACGCCCGTGACGCATTGACGCACTAACGATGGTAAGTGAGAATGAGTGCGTAAGTGGGCGAGTGAGTTAGTGAGAGTGAGTGAGCGAGTGAGTGAGTGAGTGGTCATATAAGGTCGTTTTTACACCATTAGTCTCAGTCTTTGTTCACCCCTTGCGTCTTAACTCCGTGATATAGACAGATGAGAGAACAACAACAACAACAACAAGCACTGGGTGAATCGCTCAAGTTTCCAATTTCGAAAGCTCACCGGAAACCTGTTGGAAACTGTAGCGACACGGTTTCCAAGTCAGTTTCCAGTGCGTTTTCACGCAATGAAGGATGACAGGTTATTCATATTATTATCCCCTCCAGTACATCATACCCACGCTGGAGGAGCCGCGTGGGGTATGTTTACAATTCAGGTATGCATGTCCAATCAGAATCCGTCGTTTGAGAAAGTTGAGATTGACTGAACATCGCCTGAAGTGACGTCATCGCGCGCATAAGAGCTCCGAGCTCTTGGAGCTCGGAAGTGACGTCATCGCACGTATGCGCACACACCTGTGGTGCACCCTGTATCCTATAGCCCGTAGGGCATTGGGTACACCAGGGTGCGGGTGTACGACAGGTGCGTGCGATGACGTCACTTCCGAGCTCCAAGAGAAATATATTCGTGTGATTGGATGGTTGACAATGCGTAAAGGCGTTACGATATGGCGCTGTGGCGTTAAGATAAGGCGTTAAGGCGTTGAGATAGGGCGTTAAGGCGTTGGGGTGGGTGTAAGGCGTAAAGATAAGGCGTTAAGGCGTTGAGAAGGGAGTTAAGGCGTAACGACTGGCGTCACTGCTTTTCGATGAATTAGTGGCAATTCCATAGAATATCTAGAAAATCAGAGCTTCTGAGCCATTTCACCAGGGCGTTGAAACATTAAGCTAGGCGTTGGCGGCGTTACTGTCCATAAAAGCAAGCGTGTCTTAAAGACGAGCAAAGTTCTATTCAGCAGACAATCTACCACGATGTTCACATGTACGACTTGCCCGAAACCCTTCCATCGCCTGGACAGTTTACGTCGTCACACACGTGCCCGCCATGAAGTACCAATGTATACATGTACAGAGTGTGATATAGTTTTTAGCGTTTCCGGACATTTTTTAGCGTTTGCTGCCTGAACGGTATCCTGGCCTGCCCGACGACACTTCGGCCAAAAGCGACCCTGGCCGAAGATTGAACTTTCTCAAACCACGGCTTCTGATTGGACAAGAGCATACTTGAATTGTAAACATACCCAACGCCACCTCCGCGTGACTCCGCATCAGCCTCATCCTCAATATTCTAAGGAATTTAGCCTTTCCCTACTACTCCGCTCCGTTTAGTAACGGACGATGTTGATTGGCTGAGAGCCATGCGCTTAAAAGGTACGCGCCGCATTTTCAACTCCAGTGCATTCAGAGGGTATATCTTCCAGTAGGACGTATACAACCTGATGCCATGATAATGTGTTGCGCAAGCGTCGATTCAAGAACAAAAATGCTTTGATACAGAGGGAATTAAAAACTTGTTTACAACGTGATGGCTTATGGAAATCTTATTGCCTTGGCTGTAATAATCTTAAAATACCTCGGAGTAAGTATATTGGCTGCTAGCTGACCCAGCCCAAGGATAAAACGTTTGATGGTGATGTTTATTCTAGACCTATCGCAGATGTAAATTGTGTCATTCACCTGACTGGCCATTAACTGAAATATGAGATCAAAGCTAGGAGACATCAGAACCTGATATCTTAATTGATCTATAGTTTTGAACTTTTCAATCCCTTAATTTTTTTTTAAGACGATGGATGCATTGTTTGAGCCGAAAATTGGACAGACATGTCGATACCTGAGGGCACATCATTCAATACAATAACCCCTTAGTCTGTCCGCCGTAATCACACTTTTACATACGGTACAGGATGCAACTGTTAAAATAACAATACAATATCCGTATCATTCCCACCAGTGAATTCTACAATCGCAGAAGAAAGTAGCCCTGTATTGTCCGTGTCAAGGTAAAGAATGTCCCGGTAAGAAAAAAAACGTTCCACCCATCACAGCTATAGGGCATTTTCCTCTGATTCTCAACTCTGGTAAGACATTCCTCCCTGAGGAGAAGTATAGAAAAAGGAACATAATTTACTGGGACATCCTTTCCTGTCACTCCGATATGAAAGGCTATGATGGTTGAACCGAGCCCAGAAAGGATGAAATGGTGGCACACATATAAATAACCGTCTCGTAGATAGGCCAAACTTAATGGATAAGTGAATGAGATGGCGATCGGTGCATGTGGAGAGGGGGGGGAGGGGGGGGGGGGGCAGGGGGCGGAGGAGCTTCTTCAAAAATGAAATTAGAAGATAAAGCCTACTCCCGAACCAAATGGGTCTCCTATGTTCTTCGTTTTGCAGTTTTATGATTATTTCTTATGTACCGTATTTGCTTTGACATGTCATCATATGTATGCCTGTGTTCTCTAACATTCATTTTGTGACAAATTGACCACAAAAGCAACTCTCATGATTACAACATAGCGAATGTTAATAGAACTCAATACTAAATATGAATATAATGAGCTACTCAAATTGTGTTCAGCAAATGCTTTGAAGTATACGTTTTATGAGCTCAGTTATCACGATCCTTGCAGCTTCAATTATCATTACATTTTAGATCGAAGGAACTTTGTTAAGTGCTTTAGAGCACAAAATATGCGCATGATGAAACATGCATGGAATCTATAAAATAAGGTAAAACATCTAAATATAATCTCTGGTTTAACCTCGTGTCGAGCATCGCATCAACCCATGCCTTCCTATACATGCGTTTTATAACGAATATTTCAAACTTGTGACAGTGAATTGAATCTTTTTGATAAAAAATATCCGTATGATGCCGCTTGCAATCCTGGGATAGTTAGAATTACATAATATGAAAAACTTGTCCTGAAATTTGACTTTTAACTAAAGTTCATTCTGTCGAAACTAACATTTTTCATCAATTGTGTACTTTTAATCCTTGCACCAACCGTTCAATCTATACGTTTAAAATTCCATCAGCAGCAAAAACGTTTCACAAAATCGTGAGATTTTTAAATTAAGAATACGATTTTAACGAAGAAATAATGTTTTCATAGGCGTGCCCAATCGTTATTTCACGCACGGTTGGTGTAGGAATTTTTATATTTATGGCAGGGGCGTGCTCAATGGTTATTTTACGCACGGTGGGGAAGTTCATATTTTAGGGCAAGGGCGAAGCCCGAGCTTTAAAATTTATCAAATTCCCCACACTAACCGTGCATAAAAGAACCCTTGAGCACGCCTATGAAAACATTATCTATTCTATTGCACTATCCAAATTCATTATCAGCAAAGATTATAATGAAAGGTTGGAAACATATTTCAAACTTTGACAAACTTTCTCCCCTTTCTTGAAAAAACTCATCCACTGATATTGCACGATGCTTCCGTCTCGGTTGACAGCGTGCCAATGCCAGTGGACGGGCTTTTTTAACTAAAAAACTATTATTTACTATTAGTACTATTATTTCATGTGGTCTCTCAAATTTAGAGTTATCTGTGGACATACTTGGAGTTAGGTCTGTTTGTACGATTTGCTAATCAATTTCATGATAAAAAGAGCTGTTAAACTTGAGGAAGAAATTTCATCTTGTAATTTATTTATTTGTGTGTGTATTCGATTGTATGAAGCAGACGACCCTTTCCCCTCTCACCTTGTAAGATACAATCTGACAATGAACACCTGCACTTGACACATGTACATTTCACGCAACCGTGCTTAAACACTCAATAATTTCATGGTTAGCAAGTTGGTATAGACAATAGTGTTATAGAATATGAAATTTTACAATTTGACACATGTTTTTCTACTACAGACCAATTATTAGTAGCAAGTTTGCAAAGGTTATACACCGGGAAAGTAGCAAAAGTTGCGCGTTTGAGGTATTCTTGAAATAAATTAATTCACTTAAAAATGTTTACTCTTCCACTTTTTTGCACAGATGTACATTCTAGTGCCATATTCCAAATATCAGTTCCCATTAAAGCTGCCTGTATATAACATTGATACTATCAGATTGACGCTATAAGCTGTTATATTACTTCGATTCAATACCATTTACTCTATGTATTGTACCGTTAAAGTTTATCCTGGGATATAATATGGTGGAGGGATTGAAGAACTGTTACTCATTCCCCATGCTATAAAATATTGTACTCGCTTTTGATCTAGTTTTATGTCAAATTGTGAAACATTTGGGGTTATTTTTTTGTAAAGTACTAGTAAGCTACAGGTTTTCAGGTTTTTAAGGAAACTGTCATAACCAAGAAATCACTATTTTCGCTCAGTATTTAGACACCCCTTTCTTCACAGGGATAAAAAAATGGTGAAAAACATGTCATTGTTTTAAAATTGCTTTTTGATATTTACTAAGATGGTGGCAAGATTGGCAATTCATTTGTTACGACACTAAATCCTTTTTTAGAGACAATTATTAATACCCAAGTCAGAATAAATACAGCTGAGTAACCAGTCCTTATATATATCACATGTATACCTTCAATCTGATTAAAATCAGATCCATAATGTGTAACGCCAGTGTGGATCTGTTCTAATCAGACTCTGTCTTAGAAAGCCTCTGTAGAAGGCCGCTACAAATACAAGGGTGGTGATATCCACAGCCGCGTCCGAAAACCACACTCGCTCGTTGGTGTGTTTGGAAAGCCGCTGGAGAAACCCATGCTTAAAGGTTCTGCGTTTACAAAGCCGCTAGAGAAAGCCGCTGTCCAAAGCTAGTGTATTTGGAAAGCCGCTGCTGAAACCCGCTGTGAAAAGTATGTGTGGCTTACAAAGCCTCTGAAGAAGACCCCTCCAAATAGAAGTGTGACCATTTTACTAAGCCCTGCAAAGGTCGTGTATTTTTGGAAAGCCGCTGGAGAAACCCGCTATCAAAAGTATGTCTTACAAAGCCGCTGAAGAAGACCGCTCAAACAAGGGGTTATTTTACAACGCCGTTGGAGAAAACCTATGTCCAAAAGAGTGTGTATTTGGAAAGCCGCTGGAGAAAACCGTTGTTGAAAGCCTACAAAGAAGACCCCTACAAATAGAATGGTGGGGACGTTTATAAAGCTGCAGGAGAACACCGCTGTCCAAAAGCAGTGTATTTGGAAAGCCACAATAGAAAACGGCTGGCAAAAGGTTGTGTGTCTTACAAAGCCGCTGATAAAGACTGCTTTAAATAGAAGGGTGATGACTTTTACAAGCCTCTGGAGAAAACCGCTGTCAACAGGAAGTGCATTTGAAAAGCCGCAGGAGAAAACCGCGGTCCAAATATAGTGTATTTGGAAAGCCACCGCCAAAACGATGTGCGCCAAATAGAACAGACATCAACAAAGCCTCTGGAGAACTTAACTCTTCAAAGCTACATGTAGTAGATTTCGAAACCGCTTAAGAAGCCCGCCCCATTGATTTCCCCATGTTAAAGTATGGCGCTTTTAACAGTGGAGGCCGATTTACATGAGGGAGCGACCGCGGTCCATCGCCCTGGGCATGGATGTGGACTACTACATACCAGCAATAGACCCCATGCTTCCACTTACACTTGAATCTAATGAGCAGTCGGTCAATTCTTTCAAAATCCGACGGCGCTCTCATTATCTACGACATCTTCACACATATACCAAGCCATCTCTCGGCACCCCTCGAGTGAATCAGCCGTTGACGCGAGACAAATAAGGAATGATATCCGCCTTGATGATGATGTCAAGAAAATGTACAGCGGAAAGATGGTTTGGGGGTAATGTGATCGTACTTGATACCCATGCCGCTTTGCGTTACGGTATAGTGGGTTAAGACGGGCGCTAAGACCCTTACTGTTCGTCGATTGCCATAGGACCGATTAGTGTGGATAACTTACCTCACACGCCATATACACCGAGAAACGACGGATCCCTTCATGAACCTGCGTAGCGAGTGTGCATGTGCGCCTTGACGTAATAGGTCAAACTTTACCCGGAGGTGATATAAATGCCCGCCCACGCCCCACCCAATGGTCACACGGCACACATTCAAACAAACCAGACAAGCCTCACAGTCCACAAACCACAGAGAATACTGGTGAAACGTTTACATGCGTTAGACGGTTTTATATACTACTAGCGGTTCCCCAGTGCAGATTTATCTTGCACTTACAACCGATAGATAAAACCCACATCTGAACAAAATACAATACAGAAGCATATCAAATATTCACGAATGGATCTTGCCTATTTATTTATTATTCTTTTTCTGACCCCTTACCCGAACACTCGATCCCTTACCTTAACCTTTGGCCTACCGGCTGTAGACGTACTGTACTACCTCTCACCAAACCACGTCAAGACGTTCTTTGTTCTCATGTATGACTAGTTTAATAAAACCACAAGAGTTTGGAAATAACTATATACTAGAATAACGAAACCATTCATCTCGCACCGTGAAGATTGGTCTTCCACAATGTCGACAATAGTTGTAATATTCTCCGAAGTATTCCAGTCAATAATAAAACTATTTTTCACAAACAGGCAGATCAGTTTCCGAGTTCTGATCCGAATCAGGTTAATTGTATACCTGGTCGGCAGAGAGGACACTCATTCGTGCGTTGGACCAATTCTATTTGATTATTTTATAATCCTATCTTTGTCAGCCAGTTTACAGATTAAGGCCAAACGTCGCTGAAGTTATTTCCTTATTACTTATTCCCGTTTCGATATTCTAAATCGCACTATGTAAAAGTAGTAACCTTCATGAAAATCGATGTATTTCCACAACCATTATGTCTTTCATAACACGAATGAGACTATATTTTCTCCAATAAATTTTCTTTGCTGTGAATATAAATTTGAGAAGAATACTTCAAAATGTGTGCTATTAAGCACATTTCTAAAGGGTCGTAGTAAAATCTGTGTACATTTCACAATATTTTGCTAGCCACTTTAAGAGTGGTCTAGATATCTTCCTAATACATTTATCTATCTTTCTGACTCATTTTGGGGTATTTAAATTGGAACTGACATACCCTCCGAGACAGCCCTAAATGGGTATTATCTGGATATTTTTTATAATTTACACCGACTGTATTTGTTGCTCCCAATCACCCAGAAATCGAATTTGTGCCACTTTTAGAGTGGTCTATATATCTTCCCAATACATTTATCTATCTTCCTGACCCATTTTTGGATGTTTAAATTGGAGCTGCCATACCCTCCGAGACTGCGCTAAATGGGTATTATCTGGATATTTTAGACTTTACACTGTCTCTATTTGTTGCTCCCAATCACCCAGAAATCGAATTTGTGCCACTTTTAGAGTGATCTACATATCTTCCTAATACATTTATCTATATTTCTGACTCATTTTTGAGTGTTTAAATTGGAGCTACCATACCCTCCGAAACAGCGCTAAATGGGTTTTATCTGGATATTTTTTATAATTTACACCGACTGTATTTGTTGCTCCCAATCACCCAGAAATCGAATTTGTGCCACTTTTAGAGTGATCTACATATCTTCCTAATACATTTATCTATATTTCTGACTCATTTTTGAGTGTTTAAATTGGAGCTACCATACCCTCCGAAACAGCGCTAAATGGGTTTTATCTGGATATTTTTATAATTTACACCGATTCTATTTGTTGCTCCGAATCACCCAGAAATCGAGTTTGTGCCACTTTTACAGTGGTCTTAATATTTTCCTAATACATTTATCTATCTTCCTGACCCATTTTTGGGTGTTTAAAGTGGAGCTGCCATACCCTCCGAGACAGCGCTCAATGGGTATTATCTGGATATTTTAAACTTTACACCGACTGTATTTGTTTTTCCCAGTCACACAGAAATCGAACTTGTGCCACTTTTAGAGTGGTCTTAATATCTTCCTAATACATTTATCTATCTTCCTGACCCATTTTTGGGTGTTTAAATAGGAGCTGCAATACCCTCCGAGACAGCGCTCAATGGGTATTATCTGGATATTTTAAACTTTACCCTGACTGTATTTGTTGCTCCCAATCACCCAGAAATCGAGTTTGTGCCACTTTTATAGTGGTCTAAATATCTTCCTAATACATTTATCTATCTTTCTGACCCATTTTTGGGTGTTTAAATTGGAACTGCCATACCCTCCGAGACAGCGCTAAATGGGTATTATCTGGATATTTTATACTCTACACCGACTGTATTTGTTGCTCCCAATCACACAGAAATCGAATTTGTGCCACTTTTAGAGTGGTCTAAATATCTTCCTAATACATTTATCTATCTTCCTGGCCCATTTTTGGGTGTTTAAATTGGAGCTGCCATATCTTCCGAGACAGCGCTAAATGGGTCTTATATGGATATTTTTATAATTTACACCGACTCTATTTGTTGCTCCGAATCACCCAGAAATCGAATTTGTGCAACTTTTACAGTGGTCTTAATATCTTCCTAATACATTTATCTATCTTCCTGACCCATTTTTGGGTGTTTAAATTGGAGCTGCCATACCCTCCGAGACAGCGCTCAATGGGAATTATCTGGATATTTTAAACTTTACACCGACTGAATTTGTTTCTCCCAATCACCCAGAAATCGAATTTGTGCCACTTTTAGAGTGGTCTACATATCTTCCTAATACATTTATCTATCTTCCTGACTCATTTTTGGGTGTTTAAATTGGAGCTGCCATACCCTTCGAGGCAGCGCTAAATGCGTATTATCTCGATATGGTCAATTTACGCCATCTGTATTTGTTGCTCCCAATCACTCAGAAATCGAATTAGTGCCACTTTCAGAGTGGTCTTAATATCTTCCTAATACATTTATCTATCTTTCTGACCCATTTTTGGGTGTTTAAATTGGAGCTGCCATACCCTCCGAGACAGCGCTCAATGGGTATTATCTGGATATTTTAAACTTTACACTGACTGTATTTGTTGCTCCGAATCACCCAGAAATCGAATTTGTGCCACTTTTAGAGTGGTCTAAATATCTTCCTAATACATTTATCTATCTTCCTGACCCATTTTTGGGTGTTTAAAATGGAACTGCCATACCCTCCGAGACAGCGCTAAATGGGTATTATCTGGATATTTTATACTCTAAACGGACTGTATTTGTTGCTCCCAAATCACCCAGAAATCGAATTTGTGCTACCCTTAGAGTGGTCTAAATATCTTCCTAATACATTTATCTATCTTCCTGACTCATTTTTGGGTGTTTAAATAGGGGCTGCCATACCCTCCGAGGCAGCGCTAAATGGGTATTATCTCGATACGGTCAATTTACACCATCTGTATTTGTTGCTCCCAATCACTCAGAAATCGAATTAGTGCCACTTTTAGAGTGGTCTTAATATCTTCCCAGTACATTTATCTATCTTCCTGACCCATTTTTGAGTGTTTAAATTGGAGCTACCATACCCTCCGAGACATCGCTAAATGCCTTTTATCTGGATTTTGTTATAATTTACACCCACTCTATTTGTTGCTCCGAATCACCCAGAAATCGAATTTGTGCCGCTTTTACAGTGGTCTACGTGTCCGCCTAATATATTTATCTATCTTTCTGACTCATTTTTGGGCGTTTAAAGTGGAGCTACCATACCCTCCAAGACAGCGCTAAATGGGTATTATCTCGATATGGTCAATTTACACCCACTGTATTTGTTGCTCCCAATTACCCAGGAATAGAATTCGTGCCACTTTTATAGTGGTCTACGTATCTTCCTAATATATTTATCTATCTTTCTGACCCATTTTTGGGAGTTTAAAGTGGAGCTACCATACCCTCCGAGACAGCGCTAAATGGGTATTATCTCGATATGGTCAAATACAGATGGTGTAAATTGACCATATCGAGATAATACCCTTTTAGCGCTGTCTCGGAGGGTATGGTAGCTCCAATTTAAACACCCAAAAATGAGTCAGAAAGATAGCTAAATGCATTAGGAAGATACGTCGACCACTCTAAAAGTGGTACAAATTCGATTTCTGGCTGATTGGGAGCAACAAATAGCATCGGTGTAAATTATAAAAATATCCAGATAATACCCATTTAGCTCTGTCAGGGAGGGTATGGCAGCTCCAATTTAAACACACAAAAATCAATCAGAACAATAGATAAATGTATTAGGAAGATATGTAGATCACTCTAAAAGTGGCACAAATTTGATTTCTGGGTGATTGGGAGCAACATATAGAGTCGGTGTAAAGTATAAAAATATCCAGATAATACCCATTTAGCGCAGTCTCGGAGGGAATGGCAGCTCCAATTTAAACACCCAAAAATGGGTCAGGAAGATAGATAAATGTATTAGGAAGATAGGCAGATCACTCTAAAAGTGGCACAAATTCGATTTCTGGGTCATTGGGAGCAACAAATACAGTCGGTGTAAATTATAAAATATCCAGATAATACCCATTGAGCGCTGTCTCGGAGGGTATGGCAGCTCCAATTTAAACACCCAAAAATGGGTCAGGAAGATAGATAAATGTATTAGGAAGATAGTAAGACCACTCTAAAAGTGGCGCAGATTCGATTTCTGGGTGATTGGGAGCAACAAATACAGATAGTGTAAATTGACCATATCGAGATAATACCCATTTAGCGCCTTCACGGAGGGTATGGCAGCTCCAATTTAAACACCAAAAAGCAGTCAGAAAGATAGATAAATGTATTAGGAAGATATTTAGACCACTCTAAAAGTGGCACAAATTCGATTTCTGGGTGATTGGGAGAAACAAATAGTGTCGGTGTAAATGCTAAAAATATCCAGATAATACCCATTTAGCGCTGTCTGGGAGGGTATGGCAGCTCCAATTTAAACACCCCAAAAAGGGTCAGAAAGATAGATAAATGTATTAGGGAGATATCTAGACCACTCTAAAACTGGCTAGCAAAATATTGTGAAATGTACACAGATTTTACTACGACCCTTTACAAATGTGCTTAATAGCAGTATTCTTCTCAAATTTATATTCACAGCAAAGAAAATTTATTGGAGAAAATATGGTCTCATTCGTGTTATGAAAGACATAGTGGTTGTGGAAATACATCGATTTTCATGAAGGTTACTACTTTCACATAGCGCGAGTTAGAATATCGAAACGGGAATAGGGAATAAGGAAATAACTTCCGTTTCCTGCGAATCTGTGGTTGTGTATACGTGTTGATCTTTGGGCAGACTTAATTTGGATCAGGCGCAGATTTATTGTTGGCGTGGACCAATAATAAGACGATTTTATTGTACTTATTTATTTCATTTCAACAATCTTTGTGTTTCGCCAAATCAGTGTGGCACTCTCCTGATATCAAATTTTCCATCACAGTTCTATTGAGTATCCCATTCACTGAAGATGAATACAACGGAATGTCAATAATATTTACTCAACTCGACGTTTTTGTATTGAAAATAGCTGGAAATACACAAAGACGTACCAATCCTAATAAATCGCCATTCCTTTTTGCATGGTCCACTCCATCCACATTTCTGCAATTGCTCCTCTCATGCGCAAAATTGAAGGCATACAGTAATCCAAATGTTTTGTAGACCACTGAATATATTTACATCAGACTTATGTGCGAAAAAGTACAGATGCGTCATCTACCTATATTATACATACTTACATTCCAATGTTATACATAAATATGCAAATGGATACTGTCACTCGTGTAGCTTAGAAATTTCTTACATGGCGTTCTGTTGGGACCTGTCCTCCATTTAACACCATGAAGCTTATTGTACTGGTCAACGGACGATTCATGAGAACAACACAAGGGCATCGGAGCACGTTTGAAAGTGGGGGGGGAGGGGGGCTGAACTCTATATTGGCCATGTTAAATGCTGGACTGCTGCTATCTAAGATAGGACTTATAACATTGCAGTCTCAAAAAGTGTGTGGGGGGGGGGGGGGGCCCACCGATTTCGCGGCCCCTGCAGCAAACTTTTGTTGGAATGTGGAATGTACATCTTCAAACTGTTTGCGTGATGGTGGTTTATTTCTTGGTATGACCTTCTCCGAACAAACAGAAATGAACATATTTGTTGCGTGCAATGAACATAGCTGATGTTGTCATTAGTTCACGCTAATAACTTTGTTTAATCTAAAGACAATTTCCAAAACATCTCTGCAAAATCAATTTGATTGTGCCGGATTTTTGTACGAAGTTAGCCATGGAATTATTATCCGCCAATGATGTATATTTGTCTTTCATATTTCACGATATCTCCTATATTTTCATGGAAAATTAGATCTATCAAAATTATTTTTACCTGGATCGTAACATACCGGGCATCTGTCGATTTCTCAGTGGACGGGCTTTTCGTTTTTGTGTTTCGCCCACTGAGAGATTCGGCACAATGTTGCCCAGTGAGCAGATGTGGCTCGATTTCTGCTTCTCCTCTCCTCTGGGGTATCTCGCCACTTTCGAATTCAGTAATTCGCTATCTCAGATGCCAAATTTTCTAGTTGGGGCCCCAGAGGCGATGAATGAAGCGGAATTCGAGCAAAGTAAAATAAGTATTTAGTATATTGAATGCATATAAGTACACCGTATATTTAATATTATCACTCACATGCTTGTAGAATTTAGTGATTATTAGTTTGTATATATTGGCACGAGTAATTCTATTTCATGTAATGGCGGCTACAACAATATTTATTACAAGAGAGCTCTAATCTTCACCAAAGCTTGGTCAATTGAGCTGCGTATGGCTGCCTGGTCATTTGGTAATATATACTTTATATTTTTTTTTGCATTTTGTTGTAACAGTTCCAACTTCCCCTATACATCCTAATGACAATATTTTGAAGCAATTTTCTCCTTTTTCGCACGCTAGTAAACAGTATTTTCTTTGCTACATTTCAGCTGTGTGCGTTTTCAGCAGCTAAGTGGAAGTTGGAAGTTTGATTTTATATTATTGCAAATTTTGCCTTTTTACTTAAAAATGAATTAATGTTTATTTGCCACTTTGCACCGGTTTTGTAGATCAATACAATTTTATATCATTTTGGGATAAAACAAGCCCCTTGGGGTTTTCATCCCGCCTATCATGTATAGTCGTAAATTATGCCTTACTATGCTCTGGTGAAATAAAATATCAAATCAAATCAAATCCTGAATTCTAACCGCAATGTTTCATCATTCAATTTTGCCTCCTCCCCCCACAGACACTTTTAACCAACATATTAATAGGGGTAAACAAGCCCATGTGCTTTTACCTCTTGGCCGGTAGGACATCTGTCTGAATGGGACCTATATTACAGCTCCTCAGATTGCCGGTGTGTATCATTATCTCGTCATTTGTAGCCATTGTAATTCAGGACCTGCATCATCTTCATGCACACCTGCTTCAAATGCTAAATGTGAAGTATGGTTACGTGACCATTATCCATGGCCAAGCATGCAAAGAGATGTAAAGTGGGAATGTAATATTTTTTCCGGTCTTTGTATTTTTTTTTTTTTTTTTTTTTTGTACTGCAGTGATCCGAAGCGATCCTTGCGATTTAGGTCAGTAACATGCCATTTTGCTGTTGTTATAAATATCCAACAATTAACAAATATAAAATACCGTAGTAGGCAAAACAATTTTCAGTATAAAGATCCCCCTATTCTCAAAAAATTCCATAAAAATTCCCTTTGAATATCAAGGATGTTCTATTCGTCAATATGTTAACATATCCAGTTTTGATAAAAAGTTATTTACCAATGATTATGGTGACAAGGTATGATCAATAACATCGCGAAAATTCAAACAGGTGATTAGGAGACCCTTTTTTATTTGGCTGTGAACCTCATTTTTTGACTAAAGGAAGATCTTATGTATCAAAATTTGGCAAATGTTAGAAAATTTGTTATCCAAACCTTCATCAGTTTTACCTAAATATTGCATGTGTTTATATGTTTCATAATCCACCCAATAATCCCCTGAGCATGGAGTCAGATGCACGAGAATGGCACCGAGAAACCCATCGTTCTGTTAAACATTATAATGCTGACCTGGCGAAATTAGGTTTTCCGCAGGGAGCACAAAGCTGTGTTTTATACAGGTGCAATTGAGTCTCGTGCTCCGGTGAGAGGGAGACTTGCTTCTGAGAGGTTTTGTCGAATCTCACACCAATTTTATCCTTTTCATGAACACGTTTTGGATATCTGAGCTGGCGATAGCGACTGTCTTCGCTTAAAAGCTGGGTCATCCGTTCGCCGCTTTCTGCCTTGAGGTCACCGACGACGACCCAGAGGTCCGGTGGTCTGTCCAACGAGAAGTTGAACGAAATGCACTTTGCCCGAACCGGTTGGGCGCGAGGCCAGGCAAGTGAAGAGGTGTTACCAGTAGTGGTCCACGAATGGAGTATCCCCTGACGTACTAGCTTGTTCTGGTGAATCTGGTACGTGCAGTCGGGTGTAAAGTGTTGGGCTGTGTTGGGCTTGCCCTTGTGAGACCTGTCGCTATTGAGCATATCGGTGAGGTGGGTTCGACTAATCGTGTACGTTGCCTGGGGTCGTAAGTTGGGTGTAACGTGATGGGTTGTGTTGTGATGGCTGTCAGTGGGGTTCTGATGCGTTGAATTCGGGCCTCGCTTAAGCCGCGGCAACCGCATGGTCTCTCTCCGAATGTTGAGTAGAGAAATCGCGTACACTACGTCATATAAGATTCGACCATATCAGGAGAGCTGAGATGCATACCACGGCGCCCACGTGTCCTGTTCGAGTTTGGGGCGATGTGTTCATCGACATTCGCACGTTACCAATGTCTGATGCGTCACGTCACAGTAACAACTGACGATATACCCTGACCTAGCCTTTTATTTATAGATGATACGGTAGACGCCAGCCACCGCGTGTTCCTGGGCCAACCACAGGATCCGGAGCAGGCTGAAGCCGATGGACGCCTTCGATCTCACTCCACAGAAGAATTGATTTTTTTTATCCTCCTTGAAGAGACACACGGATGACTTTGGATATTAGATGATTTATTCTATCTAATTCGGCTGAAGCCGATGCTAAGTTTCGTGTGGTCAGTCAGTCCAGTCAAGGTGACCAAATTAACAGCTAAAAACGTGGATAAGATACATAAATGAATCACTTTTGTTCCTTGGAGTCTCCTTGTCTAGGATGCGTTCAGAATATCGGACTATGGGGGTATTACGTGTTTCCAGTATGACGGCATTTTCCCCACCATCCTATCGTGTTACCTCCTAACTAAGAACAGCAATCGCATCCATCCCTGTCGACCTGTTCGTGTTAGACGTGCATTACCACCTTCTGGGTGAAGCTGAGGAAAGCAAGTTTGACATGATCGATTATATCAGTGAAACACACTTTTACCATCCGCCGCATGTCCGAACCCCGAGGTTTGGAGAAACCCCACACTCACTTTCCCAGGTATATATATGTTGTTGTTATTGTTGTTTTCTGTGCTGAATACCACCAGCGCCCACACATTACCCAAGGCATACAGTGATGAAAATCATAAAAATTGAATTTAAAATATAAGTGATTAATATCGACTGCAGGGAAACTCATCAGGATGAACTGTGGTGGTGTGGGAGCGTTTTTATTTCATCAAAGCTTATATAGTTTTCAACTGTGAGCTTTAGACAAAAAGAAGGATTGAAAACACAGCAAAGCCCAGTGTCGACATGGGACCCTCGGGCAGTCCACACCCGGCAACCAATCGAGCCCTTTGCAAAAGGTTTCAGTGATCTGTGACTTATTTTTGTACAAGGGTGAGTGAATGAGTGAGTAGGATTTAACGTCGTTTTCAACATTTTTGCACTCATATCACGACGGCCTCTGCATGTGCCAGAACACGACAGTGTCCACAGTTCCTATTATCCTGGACACCGATCAGCCCAGCCAGTACAGCACCCGGTCACCCATCCAAGTACCGAGCTCAACGTTGCTTAACTTCGGTGATCTGACGAGAACCGGTGTGGCCAACGTGATACGCCGTAACACTTTCAACCCGTTACAGCTGCATTCGACCGCTTGGAACCTAGTACATGAGAATTCTGGCCACGAGTACGAAAGTGATATTAAGAACAGAAGATTGTGTCCCATTTAGCTGTCTATACCGCATGTGCATGAAAAAGATGAAAATAGCAACATTCTGGCCGTGTTTGTAAAAACACCTCCGTTAAGCGACAAAAGGTTATTCCCTTCACCACGTGTCTAAATCGATAAGGAGAAGACGAAGATGCGAACATTTTCACTCACATTCAGCAACCTACACGGCGGCGTATTTAATATGTGTATTGGATGACATACAAGGACCATGGTTGATCGGATCGAAAATTTTGACAAAGCCGTTGGAGAGGTCGCTAAACGGGGTACTGAAGAAGTGCGTTATATGTAATTACAAGCGTCTAGTCCGTCATTCATAATCCAGCCGTCGTCCATTAGAGAATATCCGCGTCCATAATCCAAAGACCTATTCCATTTCCATATAACAGTATTAGCACCAAATTCAAAAAGACAAAAGTATACATAAACATAGGCTTGTTTCCTGCAAGAGAGAAGCGGTCAACCCAATGGTGTGTAAGGACCACTCCAGTGAGTGTGTCCCTCGCGCCCATTTATGCATCTGTCATGACTGCATATCAACTGGCGTAGTCACATGTTGGACGTGCGCCAACCATATATCCTACCCAGTGCGCCGAACGAGCCGTGAGTGTGTGAGGCACAGCACACTCTAATGGCCCTGATTTCAACCGGCCTTTTCATGGTCACCTTCTAGTAAGAATATCTTTAAACGTAAAACACTTCAAAATCAACATGCCCAGATATACCTACAAACGCACTCCATCGCGCGTATGGTGAGACAATGACGTCGCTCTCATTAACTTCACGTCGACCACTCCAGTGTCAGCAATCAAAACCCCTCAACTTACACAAGAAGAGAGAAGGTGGCGTATAAGATAGACTCGTGGTTTTCCATTGAGTAAACGTACAAAGGTCAACACATGCATAAGTGAAATGTGCATCACATGCGAGACAGGCAAATCGCACACTGAACCATGCAACATAAACTGCGACATCGAGCAAGTCAATAGAAAGAAATTGAACGACGACATAACTCCCTGAATCGCAATATTGAATGAATCACTCACAATTAAGTCGATGTCATAATGGTTCACAGTTCAGAGTTTACGCTCCACTATCTCTCTGAGTCGAGGTGCCTCTTTTCCATCCAGAAAATGGACGGATGTCGGGCTGAACAGTAGTCCGAAATTCGTTGAAGAATTGATCGTCATTAGCATACTCAAAGAAGAATTGAATGGGTCCCGTGGCACGTGAGTTTTGGATCTGAGAGCCAATGCAACGGACTATGCGTACGGTCTGGAGCGCATGTACTCATCCGGGCGAAGACCATGAACAGATGACCTGTGATCGGTCGGTCAAAAGGACCCCGTCAAAGAAAATATATTCCCTGATATCGTATCCACAAATAACTCGATAGGTCTTCATTCATAAAAATGCGATAAGTGGACTTATCACACAACCAAATGGACCAAAAAAAGGCCTATGGGGACTGCGCATCAGTCGTGTATGCTGCCATCTTGAAGCTTTCATTGGGTCGAATACGATTGGCGTGGTTTGGAACGGAAGTTATGAAATGCGCAGTCGAGAAGTAACAGAGAAAGATGGCATTTTTGTCGTACACAGGGAAACGTTTCAGCGATTTAGGGACCATGCTGGGACTACCTGGGTCGCCGATGGTATCTCCTGTAAGCTCTCGGCAAGTTAACTACGATCGGTGCAGTTTTCGTCGGAAGTGAAGGCATGGTCCAGGAGTAGTAAAGAAAATGAATGGTGTGCAATGGTGTGTTTGGATGATTTAGGGATCATCCTGGGTCCAAATGACTGGTGTATGTTTCGTGTCTTGAAGCCCTCGGCGTGCAGACTATGCTTGGCGTGGTTTTAAGCGGCAGTTACGTCATGGTTCACATGCGAGGTCGATGAGTAGTAAAAAGATCGAATTTTGGCCGTATGCAGGGGTTTTGACCGCTTATAGGGCCATCATGGGTCCCAAATATGGCGACCAGCAGAGTGTCGTCGTGATGCTTCCGGGGTGAAGGCTACGCTTGTGGTGGTTTTGACTGAACTTGGCGTTATTGTGGGCATGCGAAGTAGAGCAGTAGTAGAGAAAGATGATCTTTTGGGGGTAAACTGGGGGTGTGTTTGGGTGACTTATGGGCCATCCTGGGACCAAATATGGCAAGCAGGATATTGTCTTGAAGCTCTCGTGGAGTAGTTTACAACTGGGATCCTGTTCAAGGTGTGACATCATGGTATGCATGCGTAGTCGACAAGGAATAGATGAAGATGACATTTTAGGGGTGCGCAAGGGTGTATTTGAACCATATAAGAGTCATCCTGGGTCCCAGTGGGTCATGTAGGGTTTCGCATCAAACTCTCGTTGTGTATAGCCATACAGTGTCCTGGTCGTGGTGTGATTGTGACGTCATGTTGCGTATACGCATTCGATGAGTAGCGAAATGGATTATTTTAGCTGCGCAAGGGCATGTCTTGGCCATCTAGGCGAATCCTGGTCCAGATGGGCCATTCCTGGTGTCGCATTGAAGCAAACATCAAACAGGATTAATCTCCCCATATGCATGGGCTATTCATCACTGTTAGATATCAATTGTCCATGTAGCCAAGAAGCAGGACATCATCTCACAAACGTACATTTACCAGGCCAATCTTCCTTATCAGATATACTCGATATAATGGTATTTGATTCCAACCGGCACCAGATGAGTGTGACTATTGCAATTAAACACAGTGCTGAATTTTTTGTTAAAAAACCGTTAACTATTTCTTTGGCCCACGTCAGAACATCATCTCACACTAGTTTCGTACTAGTTTGTAAACATGCTTAGTCAGGCTTAGCTGAATTAAGCCCACTAGTGCTGCCTGCTTCAAGAATAATTAGCAAAACACTTCAGGCCGACCCACGCGCAGTCATATGTCAGAATAGCCCTGCGCGGTGAGGGCCAAAACATGTGCAAAAATCTGGGACATCTGGCATACTGCAGCTCACGCTCACCATCCGATACAATTTTACTATGACACGAGGTAGCAAGGCCGAATATAAACAGCTATATCTAAATAAAAATAGGTTTTCTGAAATATATTTATCTCTACAAACTTTTCACAATATATCACTTTCCCTGTGGTGTAAATTAATATAATTTCTGATTTTGGCAAATCAGGTCAAAATTTGATTTAACAGTTGCAGCTCAGCTGATCCTTTCTCCATGTTAAGTGACTGACAGGACGGCTTGACCAACGGCTTACGTCTAACAAAGTTGATTTTTGCACTCACTTGTGCTACCAATGAAAAAATTATTTACCCCTCACCAGAGAGATCATAAAGGTTTACAAGCCTTTGCAATTTTATTTCTTCATAAATGATGAGAAATTTAGTTAAAACACTTTTGAAGGTGAGCGAAATTTGGGTGTTTTCGGTGAGACGCGGTCGGCTGCACACCAACCGTTCTCTCTGATTGGCCGAAAGCTAATATTTCTGAGCAGTGACCGCTGACAAACACATGGTCGGCTTAGCGCACGCGAGTTAACACCTCTCACATTCTGACTGGAATTTTTCAGCATGGACGTTTTCGCGCCCAAAGATGGCTGACGTATGGCAAAGGTACGATTGTAGGGCAGTAGCTTTGAATGGAAATTGGTATTATCTCTCGTGGTGTCGACCGGTGTGGAGACTAATAATGTCCGGTGGCTAACAGTGTCCAACCCAGGTAGGACACTTTTCTCCACATTGGTGACAAGTGTCGGCCATTAGTTGCAATAGAAAATGATATGAAAAGGGACACTAATCACCAAGACATTCTTATCCATCACACCGGCATTGGTGGTTTTAATTCTCGGAAATGACCTGACGGTGCGCATGTCCAGTCAAGGTGTAGTAGAGAAAGTGCGCGTTCCGATGCACAGGGGCCTGTTTGAGCAATCCAAAGGTGTCCACTGCGTGATGTCGCATTGAATCTCTTTCTCTGTAGAATAGAACTAGGGATGTTACCAGAGCTGTCGTGTTGTGCCTGATGACGTCATGTGCGCATGCGTAGACACTATGGATGCCTGTTGTGGATTTTGGTGATTGGTGGGCCATACTACATCTCGTTATGTAGAATAAGACTGACGGAAGCTCACGTGGTAGTAGTAATCGAGGAGTAGTAGTGCGCAAGCGAGTATTTGGGTGGTCAGTAGTATACAGCAATGATTTCAGCGCACATTCACCACAATGCGCATGCGCGATTGTGGTGGAATGAGGCGGTCCTGGGGCGGTGTGCGCAGGAGTTTTGTGCGCAGGTATGACGTCACTTCCGGTCTGGATGAATCGGGTGTGACCTAGGGGGCATGTATTCCTCCGTGGTGATGCGGTCTGCTGGTGATGCGGTCTGCCTCCGCGGTCCGAAAGTAGTCCCAAACCGTGGGTTTTCGTGAGAATGTTCGGCAATCTGTAGGGACCGCTAGTGGACCGATTGGGTCGAGTGAGGTATCAATATGAAGCATACGTGAGGAAGCACCCAACGTGCTGGGTGTGACGTGGAACTGACGTCATTCTGCGCATGCGCAGTAGACAAAGGGTATGGAAATAGACGTTTTGAGGTCTAGGTGGGCCACTAATGGTCCGATGGAGTCGAGTGAGGTATCAATGTGAAGCATTCGTGAAGGAGCATCCGATTGGACTAGTGTGTCGCCCGTTTTCAACATTGTACGTATACGCAGACAGGGAATTGTGGGAAAAGGGTGTGGAAATAGATGTTTTGGGGTCTAGGTGGGCCACTAATGGTCTGATGGAGTCGAGTGAGGTATCAATGTGGAGCATAGGTGAGGGAGCATCCGCCTGGACTAGTGTGTCGTTCGTTTCCGACATTCTGCGCATGCACAGACAGGGAATTGTGGGAAAAGGGTGTGGAAATAGAGGTTTTGTGGTCTAGGTGGGCCACTAATGGACCGATGGAGTCGAGTGAGGTATCAATGTGAAGCATAGGTGAGGGAGCATCCGCCTGAACTAACGTGTCGTTCGTTTTCAACATTCTGCACATGCGCAGACAGGGAATTGTGGGAAAAGGGTGTGGAAATAGACGTTTTGGGGTCTAGGTGGGCCACTAATGGTCCGATGGAGTCGAGTTAGGTATCAATGTGAAACATAGGTGAGGGCGCATCCGGCTGGACTAGTGTGTCGTTCGTTTTCAACATTTTGCGCATGCGCAGACAGGGAATTGTGGGAAAAGGGTCTGGAAATAGACGTTTTGGGACTAGGTGGGCCACTAATGGTCCGATGGAGTCGAGTGAGGTATCAATGTTAAGCATACGTGAGAGAGCATCCGACTGGGTGGATGTGGTGTAGGAATATCGTCATTCTGCGCATGCGCAGACAGGGAATTGTGGGAAAAGGGTTTGGAAATAGACGTTTTGGGATCTAGGTGGGCCACTAGTGATCCGATGGTATCGTATGAGGTCTTATTTTGAAGCTCTCGTGGAGGAGCACCCGACTGGACTAATGCGTCGTCCGTTTTCAATATTCTGCGCATGCGCAGTCTGGCCGTAGTATAGCAAGCGGGCATTTTGGGGGTACGTGGGGGTGTGTTTGGGGTAGAGATGGACCACTATTGGTCCAAATGTGTCGTGAGAGGTGTCAAAGTGAGGCTTTTGTGGCGTAGAGTCAGAATGGTGTGTATTTTATTGCAAGTCGCGTCAATCTGCGCATGCGCAGTTGGGTGTAGTAAGTAAAGTGGTCATTTTGGGGGGGGGGTGCGTGGAGGGGTGTTTCGAATAGAGATGGACTACTATTGGTCTGAATGTGTCGTGTGATGTGTCATTTTGTAACTCTCGGGGTGTAGACCCCGATTTGAGGGCTGTCCACAGCATCTGTGACGTCAGCGGCGTCAGTACGAGTAGTAGCGAAAGCGGGCATTTCGTGTAAGTGAAGGAAGGTATTTGGGGTAAAAATGGACCACTATTGGACCGAATGTGTCGTGGGAGGTGTCATCTTGTAGTTCTCGGTGTGTAGACCCCGATTTGAGGGCTGTCCACAGCATCTGTGACGTCATCGGTGACGTCATCAGTACGAGTAGTAGCAAAAGTGGCCATTTTGGGGCACTGAAGGAAGGTATTTGGTGTAGAGATCGACCATGCTTGGTCCGTATGCGTCCTGTGGTGTGTGCATTATACCATATCCTGGCTGTATTATACCATATCTGTCCTGCATTATACCAAATCTGTGCTCTATTATACCATATCTGTCCTGAATTATACCATATATGTGCTGTATTATACAATATCTGTGTTGTATTATACAATATATGTCCTGTATTATACCAAATCTGTGCTGTATTATACCATATATGTTCTGTACTATACAATATTTGGCCTAAATTATACCATATCTGTGCCGCATTATACCATATCTGTGCTGTATTATACCATATCTGACCTGTGTTTACAATATTTGTCCTCTATTTTACAATATCTGTCCTTTATTATACCAAATCTGTGCTGTATTATACAATATCTGTCCAGTATAATAAAAAATCTGTGCTGTATTATACCATATTCGTGCTGTATTATACCATATCTGTCCTTATACCATATCTGTCCAGTATTATGCCTTATCGGTGCTATATTATACAATATCTGTCCTGTATTGTACCATATATGTACTGTACTATACCATATATGTGCTGTATTATACAATATCTATCCCCTATTATTCCATATCTGTTCTGCATTATACCATATTTGTCCTGTATTATACCATATCTGTCCTGTATTATACAATATATCCTGTGTGCAATATTTGTCCTGTATTATATCTTATCTGTGCTGTATTATATATCGGGGAAGGTATCAATGTGAAGCACTCGTGGCTTCTATTGGGGGGCTGGGTCGTGGAAATGACGTCATTCTGCACATGTGCAGTTGTGGAGTAGTAGTAGAAGGGAAGTTTCGGAAGAGTGCAAGGGCACTTTGTCACATCGGGGTATATATTTCATCCAAGTATAGCGGATAGCGGTTGTCGTGAATAACAACAAGTTCAGCACTGTTTATACAGTTTCTTATCCCCAATGTTACATCATACCCAGGCTGGGGGAGCCCCCTGAGTATGCTTAGTATGTTCACAGCAAACCAAATTGAAATATCAAACACCATGTTCTATTGTTTAACGCACCGTCACATTACGTACAAGTGTTTACTGAGCTCAAGTCAACGATCAGCATGTAGACATAGAGAGTATATACGGCATGTTATGCTATTCATCAGTGCAC
>JAVTVY010048716.1:0-23280 GCA_036873755.1 Hanleya hanleyi
GCGTGTCACATTGCGGACAACGTGACGTCGCGTTGTTTTGGCCATCACGACGTCGCCCGTTGCGGCACGTCATGCACCTGGTGTGCATGTATTTACAGATCAACCGATATAAAAGATTAATCTTTTTTTTTGTATTTTCTAGATTGACAGCACTGTCCTGCCGACCACGTCCTCTGAACAGATCAAGCCCTATATTCCCAAGTATGGTGACCAAATTGTAGCTATATCATACTGTAAAGGAAACACAGAGTTAACGGGGAACAAAGCGTCGGTTTTGGCCAAAATAAGAAGCAAACTCTCACTCGCGAGTAAAAAGCCGGAACGTGGGGCCAAACCTGTCAAGAGCTCGGGGAATAGTAACGCCGTGAAAACATGCAGGCGACTAGAGTTGGGATGGAAGGACTATGATGCCAAAGAAAAAGACGACAAACGTCGATTTAAACAAGTGCGACAGGACAACGGAGGTGGGACGAGGCACTTGACTTTAGACAAGACAACCACCATGGCTGAAATCCTGAGAATATCGAAGGACAAATTCTTTCCAAACGGCAGGAATCATCGAGGTCGTCTTGACGACCACCACTTCTCCCTGAGGGACTTTAGCCAAAATGACGTCGAAATGACTGATACACTTAATGATATATACGAGAAATCCAGCCTCAAAATGATCAGACTGTATTTGGTTACAATGCAAAAAATGTATGGAGAACTGCCGAAGAATTCGAGTATTCAAGCAGCCGGTTCTGGGGCGTCAGAGCAAGTAGTAACGCTCCATGATGACGATTCATCCTCCCTGGATTCTCTTTCGGATAAAGGCGGAAGTCTTCCACACCCGGGTTCTTTGGATGACTCCATGTTTGATTTTGATTTGACTACAAGTCCTCCATGGACTGATTCTGAAACACAGTTATCAGCAAAGAATGGCGATAAGAACACCACAACGTTGAGCGAGGTTTCCTTGGAACAGACCAAAACACCAGAGAAAGTGGCACCCAGACCAGTCGCACCGCTTCAGAATGATGACAATGATGGCCAGTTGTTTCAAGACTACGGGGAGGTGCCGTCCGTGAGCGCGCAAAACGACACTGACTGTGAGATCATTTTTAACAATGATAACAATGACCCAGATACACTCCGGGAATTGCCGACTTTCATAGATTCAGTGAGTACAATCACGCTGACCATCAGAAGAGGTCATGCCTTTGATGACTTGAAAAACGCTTTCTTACAACCAAGTTCAGAAAACGAAATCATCGACATCAGAATGAAATTGCCATCTGGAGAAATTGAATTGGGAACAGGTGATGGGGTGTACAGAGATTGTCTTACAGAGTTTTGGACAGAATTCTATGATCGATGTACTCTAGGGTACCACATAAAGGTACCTTTCATTCGTCACGACTACCAAGAACCCGAGTGGCAGTCGATCGGTAGGGTTCTGGTCAGTGGATGGAAACAAGTCGACTATTTCCCATCCCAGCTGTCACCAAGTTTTCTGAAGGAAATCTTGTACGGTATCGGTACATCGGAAACTAGCGTACTGTTCGATGAGTTCCTCTCGTATATCTCCCCATCAGACAAAGAAATTCTTCAAGCTGCATTGCAAGACTTCGACTCTGAAGATTTCGATGATATATTAGATGTCCTCGAAAGATTGGACTGTCGGCAGGTTTGCAGCAAAGAAAACCTCAAGCCTATTGTCTTGCAGATCGCACATACGAAACTGATTCAAGCCCCGATGTATGTCATAGACTGCTGGAAGCCAATACTGATAAGCATAAAATCAACACTCACTCCAGAAACCCTTGGTAAACTGTCAACAATGTCATGTCCATGTCGAAGGAATGTCATAAAGCACCTCCGCTTTCCCAGAAGGTTGAAATTGAGACAGAAAGCAGTGTCTGGCTATCTTAAGGAGTATATTCGAGAAATCGGAGATGATGTCCTGAGGGCGTTCCTGCGATTCTGCACAGGCGCAGATATATTATTAGAGAAGCCAATTCTGGTGGAATTTGTTGACACTAGAGGTCTCCAAAGCCGCCCGGTTGCCCATACTTGCAGCATGACGATCCAACTCCCTGTGGACTACAGTAATTATCCAGAGTTTCGGTCACAAATGAACGCCATACTGAAGAGCGACATCTGGGTCATGGACTACGTGTAGTATCTATAAGCGTTAGTCCACAAACTTGTCCTATTCTGAAGGTTCGTCAACCTGCATGCACAGTCATTCCATCTGGAAGACGAAACTAGACTCGGGCATTCTCCTCGAAGGTTACACTGACCTATGTGATGTTGACTCTGCAGAGGGATTGACTTTTAAAGCACGGAAGTGGACAAAGATTGAATGCTGCAATCTTGAGTTTCAAGCAACAGGACGAATAAAATAATCGTTCGATTAGACATACAAGACATACTAATTCTGGGCTTTTTGTGAAATGGTATTGCCTACGGTAACAGTTCGCTCTAGGAGTACGGTGCAGGAGTGAGGCTTACCATGCATTCACGTTTATCGTCGATAACTTTATTTTAGCTGTTAAGGACAAACCGTTTTGGATAATCAGCATATAATTCCGGGTGGCCGTCAAAAATCATTCTTTGTCCACTATTGTGTTTGCCATGATTTCATGTTTGTCACATCTTTTGAGTTCCTCTGAGCATTCTTACTGATGTCCAATCCCAGACCATTCACCATTTCGTTGCGTCATGGTGAATGGTCTGGGACTTTCTTTTACGGATTATGAACTTCTTGTGTTAGCGTTGTGCACAGTATTATAAAGTAATTAATTTGTAATTAAGTATGCTTGCATTCTGATCAAATATCAGAAGAATTGACCAAGCATGTACACACCCTCAAGACGAGCTGGTGAAGATGATAATGACGATGATGGGATAATTAACCATTGGCAGAATTCAGGTTGCATGTTCCCGTTTTCATTTAAAAAAAGTAATATTCGTCATCACAATTGCTTAAATGAATATTTCTTTTCACTTATAATTAGATGGAATGGCTGCGGTTAGAACTTTCAATGAACAGAAACACGACGTGTATATTCGACTGACATTGAAGCTCATGGGTCTTGTCGCGGGGTAGCTCTAACCTTTGGACGATCGACAAACATTTGCGTAGAGCTTGTCCTTTTTTAACGGTTTTTTTTGTGTTGGTCACTACCGAGTCATTACATTCGCTTTCTCAAAATTTTTATGAACACGATTGAGTTCCATATTTCTGTGAAGTATATTTTGCTACAATCTTAATGTCATCTTTTGTTGAATAATTTTGTTTTGACGTCCACGAATGGAGCTGTAAACGCGACATGATCGAGATAACGATCACGTTGTGCGTCATCATTATGATAATCATTATGTCTTGCTCGCGTGATATTCGATAATTCGTACTCATGACTTATGTCCTGTGAATGACTATCTCATCTGTAGAAATGAAGAAACATCCCGTGCGTACGACATCGATTATTCCATGCTAACGACATACCGTACATGTAGTGGTTAGCCCATGCGCACACTAGAGTGTGCGCGTATGATAACAGTAATTTAGTGAACACCATTTAGACGTTTCTCGAGCTCACGTATGACTATCTCGTGTGAACAATTTATTTAACCAATAGTAATTGAAAAATGGTCTTGTAAGCAAGGTGATTATCCTATGCGCATGATATACGGCTTTTCTCCTGAGCTAGGAGAACGATTATCTCGTCCGATTAAAATGATTTGTGCGCATGACATAATATCTCATCTGCATGAGATAATTCTTCCCAATGGTTTATCATTGTGCGCACGAGGTAACCGTATATCCTGCGAGATAATTGTTTTCAAATGTGCTTTGATTGTCACTTTTACGGCTCCATATCCATGAGCTATGGAAATGAAAAAGTAAATCTAAGATTATGTCGCATTTGTATCCATGTTGCTTTTAATTGTGGTGTATTTTCTCTAGCGGATTTAGTCAGACCACTCACACAATGTACACTTGCATGCTTTCTCTTCGGTGTATCTTCTCTTATTCGACCAGGCTGTAATTACTGGCACTCCTAAATAAATGCGTCAGATCCGTCATTCATTGGACAGCTGTCGTCCATTAAGAGTTTTCAAAGGTCCATAATCGAAAGACCTCTTTCATTAATAATATTAGCACCTAAATCAAAATAATCGGAAGATAAAAAAGCAAATTTGGAATTACTTGAAAGATAGAAGCGGTCAACAGTTTTCAATGATGCCGACAAGATCAATTGATATTCTGCTCATCAAATCCGTACCACAATTCAATGTTCGTGAGTGTAGTACATTGCCATGTTGTATCCGAAAATGTATCACGATATTGGTGTGACTAAAAAGAAATAGATGTTCTAATGAACAAATTAATCTGCTATATGAGTATCTCAGTCACGCTTTGATTGCGACTGTTCATATACACACTACGGAGATGTATATCACACAGTGTTTACACGGCACCTAGCCCCGGGTTAAGCGGAATTAGATACAAATTACAATACACAGCGCCAAAGATCTTCAACACTATGATTATAGTTTGCAGTCAATAGATGATATTTTTCACCGAATTTACAAATGCCGGCGTTTGATTTTATAGCATTGCTTCACAAGTTTTTGTAGCAACGCCTTGTGACGTTGATTGAAATCATCAAGGTGTTGACAAGCTCTAACATATGCTACAAAGCGAGATATGTATACTCCATATGTAGGTCCTTCAGTAATATTACTATCCATGAAGGGTAATTTACAATTTCAAAAATGTAATCGTCTCTCTTGTCGTATAATCGACGAGAGAGAAAACCGTCGTTGGTTTTGTACAGATATAAGTCCAAATAGGATGTTCCATTTGTCTCCTTCAAATCCAGTGAAGGAGGATAAATCTCCTTCACCGCGTCGTTTATATAAGGGTTCTCCACTGCAAGAAGATCATCTATATAACGTTTGGTGAATGTAAAGGAGCGGGCTTTATGTAATTGGTTGCTCATAACCTTCTGCATATAATCGAATTCATACGAAAAAAGATATGGGTGCGCAGTTAGTACCTATTGGAATATCTATATGCTGTTGGTACATCGTGCTACCGAATTTAACATAGATGCTATCTATTAGAAATTCCAGCAGCTCCGTACACAACGTAAACTTGAGCGGTTTCTATATATGCGGCGTAAGAATGTTATTTTCTGTACATGTGTGTGCCCACACTATACACATGAATCGTTTTTGTCCAGTGTGAGATGACGTGTGTCTTCTCCGATGAATTTAGCTGTAAATCGACATTTGCACGCTGTGTAGTGGTTTTTCTCCTATATGAGTTCGCGTGTGTAAGACAAGACTACTTCTCTTTGTACATTTGTATTCAACAAATTCTCTCCGTTGTGAATTCTCATGTGTTTAGTCAGATAACTTAATTACACACATGAACTCGCACACTGTGCACTTGAATGGTTCTCCACTGTGTGAGTTTTAACGTGTCGAACTAGAGTATTACTTTCTGCCCACCCCTACCCACACATTATACACGTGAATTGTTTCACTCTAGAATGACTGGTCATGTGTCCTATCAGATGACTTTTAAAAACACATCCTTACTCTAAAATGCGTACACTTAAATGCTTTCTCTGTGAATTATCAGATGTTACATCAGTGTATTCTGTACATCTGTAATGACACATTGTACATTTGAATGGTTGCTCTCCAGTGTGAGGTTTCATGTGTCGGATCAGCGTATTGCTTTCTGCACATCTATACTAACACAATGTACACATGAACGGTTTTACTCCAGTGTATGCTTTCATTGTCTGATAAGATATAATATATCATATCATCATAACATGAAATTAATCATCGTACCATCGTTATGGTAACATTGCAACATAGTCATCGCCCCAACTTAACATCGCCATCGTATCATCGTGCCATTGCGTTGGAAATTCAGTATCGACTCTCCACGTCAAATCAGCTACCATAGATCGACACTCCCTTTCTGAGAATTTCGGTATCAATGTATTTCTGCTGATATTGCAGTTTCTTTCTTGGAGCATGTTTGGTATGCAAGTCCGCTGTGGCGATGTGAGACAATTAGTCAGACATATAATTGTCCAATAATTATATATCAGTGTTGAACTGCCGGTTATCAACTTAAGAGGATATGGACTACGGAAATTGACTATCAGAATTTTGCAAAATTTTGTGAAAATCTTATCTATGGCTTAGAGTACTGTCACAAAAATATGCACATTTGCCAATCAGCCCATGTGGAAAACAATGGACTATGAATTGGGAAATAATCTTCTCATTTGCATATTTAATTAGGTCATATCATGTCTGAACAAACTGCGAAGCTGATGAGTGTCAGTTTAGTAGCAGAGACGTACAATTTGTGTAAAAATGATCGATGAGTCATAAAGACTTACAATGGGCAACCCTTGACTTGAAAATATTTATGCAAGATGTTATATCCTCGAAAACGTAGGAAATAATGAACTTTCAATTGATATTTTCAAGTATATTTGACAAAATGTATGACATAGCAAGATTTTCCTGCCCCGGTCTTGTTGATTAGTGGTACTCACTGAACAATTTATGTCCTTATTGGGAGATCCACTTTCTACACGACGTCTTGCAGCCATATAGTAAAATTAAATTAGTACATGACCTAACTAAATATGCAAATTAGATGGAGTTTACTTGACTACCATTTCAGAGTGCTCTGCATGTCTAGATTGACAACTATATGAATTTGCATGGCATTACTCCAAACTAATAAGAAAAATAGCAAAACATAAAATTTTGCTCAGAATAGTCATTTCATGTCCTCCTTAATGGAAACAAATACGTAGACAATTTATGTATTATTATTATAGACATTCGCCAGAGCAACCGGTAAATTACGATTCAATCTATCAAAAGTCATCTCAAAATAATCACTGAAGCTTGTTTGGATATAGTACGATCTCTATCAGAACTCTTTCCGCGTATCTTCAACCCGCTCAAAAGCTCGATAAATAGAAACGGTTGGATAAGAGTTGGTTGACTGAACAGCTGTGTGGAGACATCTGACTCAGAAACCACCGTCACCCGACAAGAGTTATGATAGATCCAAAAAGCTACGCGGTTTTAGGATTTATCAATTAGTTTGCCAACGATTTACTATGCTCCCGCCCATTCAAGTTCCGCGTAAAGGATAGGTTCGTTGCTCTGTTGCAATTTATAATATTTAGCAATGAGAATCAATAATAAAATAGAGAGAAATACAATTTGTGTCCTAAAATACATTTATGTAGAGAATATAGATTTCTTTTATGACAATATGGAAGTTTCTGAACTGCCACTGTAAGAGTTATTTTGTTTTCCCCGACCCGAGTGCCCACTAGCGGGCCAGGACAAATAGCTCTTACAGTGACAGTTCGGGAACTCCCGTATTGTTTATGCATATTTTCCGCAAGCACTAGGCATTTTCCGAACTCATGATGTCATATACGCCTCTCTCAGTCAGCACGAGTTCAAGATCATTCATGTTCTCGCAGCGTTGTTGGATGGTCACAATCATGTAATCATGGTACAGCTTTGCACAGAGAGATAATTGTTTGTACGATTGGCCACCAGTGGGTGGTATAATTAGCAAATAAACATTCTATTCGTCGTGACGCTGCTCATTAAATTCCATGTTCGTGAATACCACCGTTGGAAGACGTTGGTTATTTCTTAGATTTCGCGATCCGAATTAATTTACTTTGGATGAAGTATTGATATTATGAAGAAATGAAGGCTTTGATCAACAAAAAGTGAGACTTTCACAAATCCTTTAAACTCTCAACCGCTTAACGGTTTAATGTGAAATTCGAATCAGTGGTGTACAATCATGAGACCTGACCTGGGATTGCTTTTCCAGAAAATTGGCCTACATATACCAGAGATAAAGGGCTCTGAATGGGGATCTGATGGGGCTTCCACGCGATAAGTCACCAGAGGCTGCACACTTTCACTTGAAATTCATATCTGTCGCTTGGGAATGATTTTTTTAGAGAAAATTAGAAACATTGGCGCCACCACTAGACATAAGGAGACCCAGGCTAGGGATCACATATCTGCGAAAGCGAACAAGTGTCGACTGCTAGTTTTTTGTTCTTTACTTCTGACTTTCGACTTCTGACATCCGACTTCTGACTTCCGAGTTTGTGTTTCAGCTGGAATATGACCAAACATGACTGCACTGGCCTAGGATAACTTTGGTATAGATTATAGGATAATAGCAGTGGTTGGGAAATAAATATCTGGGGAAACCGTATCACACTGCGAATATTGTGATTTTAGAAACTTTGAGACCAATTACACTAAAAATGCAATCTTCGAAAACTCACACGAGCAGCATGAGCCTTCGTATGGTTTTCCGATAACTTTCCGGACCGAAATTCCTGCGCGATAAATTTCTAATGGTTTGAAACATTCACTTGATATTTTATCGGTGGAGGGAATACCTTGATTGGGACTGCTTTTGAAGAAAATTGGCCTACATATAAAATGTTGTTCAATTGGTGCCATCATGATACTTTATTTTCCATAAGTTGCAAGATGTTCACTTCAGACAGTACTATCTTGTTAATTGAGTTAATTATGGAATTGCAGTGAATGCCGTTTTGTTCAGAACTCAGTTCAGAATGTTTTCTTGTGAATTGATTTGAATTCAATTACCAATTGTAAGATCAGTACCAGTTTATCCAATACGCCTCGGTTGATGGAATTCACAAGAGGAGTCATATTCTGATCAATGGAAAATGCGACATGCCCAGTGAACGGACCTCGTGTGAAAAAACAAAAATCCACAGTTGAAATTTATGTAGACTGTTTCAGCTGTCTGAGATAGATAGCATGATAAATGTTATTTTCGTTATAGTGGCATGGCCTCTGTGAAGTGTGAAACAATAGTATAATCACTGGTATTAGTTTTCGTCCGTATGAAGTCATGACGGGCCAAATTCATCAAAAATATGCATTCATAGCGGTTCTAAGCTCTGTGTATTGGTGAACTGCCTCATGTGCTGGGTGCTGCATGTTGTTTTCTTGATATATTTTTACTATCACATTTTTGCCATTTTTATGGGGTTTTTCCAAAATTGGAACAGAATCGAATTGGAGTATTAATGTGTCAAGCGTTAACCATTGAATGGAGTTAGAAAACTGGACGTTCACAATTCTACAGGAATTCTCTCTTAGATAAATAACAGATAGAACGGATTGATTACATTCTCTACAACTTTACCTGAATCAGGCCCATAAAGCAATACTGTAAGATGTTTCTGTCGAGGAATCCCCCGTTGAAGGTGCCTTCTTCTTTCATTTCATGGAAGAGTCGCATCCAGAAATCTGCACATTGCTTCCTCAGTTGACACCACCAACTTTCTATTCTTTGATTCAAAACACTGGACCCTTCTATGAAACTTCTATCTCCCGCCATGTCGTCTGCCTCATTACGTCTTAGAAATCGTTGGAATTGTTTAATCAGGGAGTTCTCAGTGCCAGGATCTGCCCGTAAAACTCGCGGATAACCATCTAGTTCCATTAATGTTTCGACGTAATAGCCACCAATAACAGCCGGGTTGCTATTTGTTGAATACGTGTTCAACCAAATTACATTTCGAGAATAACCGTCGATGCAACCATTGATACATATACCATATGGCTTCAGCTTGTCATATGAATCTATGTGCCATACAAAGTTAGGCCCGCGGCACAAATATGTTCGCCGATGTAGGCGCCTTGCCCTTCGAAGATCAACTCCACCACCATCAAGTTCCAGCAGTATTTGTCTTACGATTTCTCGTTTAACACGATACCCAGCGAGGCGACATTTCTCGTACATCCACCGATAACCATGTAGGTGTCCTGAACCACGTAACTGTCCCTGAATATAGTCGAAAACCTCCGCTATGTCTGCGTACTGTTTTCTGCGATGAAGGCCTTCTCTGCGAAGAACACTTTTCAGCTGCCTCACACATATTTCGATACCATGTTTCTCCCGGAGCAGGAAGCAGATATCGCGATAGGGTATTCCAAGTTTGAAGTATGCATCAATCAAAATGTCACGAGACATAGTTACAAAATGGCGACTGGGTGCACGGAAGCCTCATTGTGGCATAGATTGCCTCGTTCGTATCTCGTGCGCACGAGTTACGTCTCTAAGTCGTGCGCACGAGATAGACGAATAAGTCGTGCGCACGACATAGAGACGAGGTTCTCCCTCACCAGAACGAGGTCTTATGCGAATCTAATATGGAGCCTCGTTCCTATCTCGTGCGCACGAGATAGGCGGCTAAGTCGTGCGCACGAGTTACGGCTCTAAGTCGTGCGCACGAGATAGGCGGATAAGTTGTGCGCACGAGTTAGCCCTCTAAGTCGTGCGCACGAGTTACGTCTCTAAGTCGTGCGCACGAGATAGACGAATAAGTCGTGCGCACGAGATAGACGAATAAGTCGTTCGCACGACATAGAGACGAGGTTCTCCCTCACCAGAACGAGGTCTTATGCGAATCTAATACGGAGCCTCGTTCCTATCTCGTGCGCACGAGATAGGCGGCTAAGTCGTGCGCACGAGTTACGGCTCTAAGTCGTGCACACGAGTTATGCTTCTAAGTCGTGCGCACGAGTTAGCCTTCTAACTCGTGCGCACGAGTTACGTCTCTAAGTCGTGCGCACGAGTTAGCCTCCTAAGTCGTGCGCACGAGATAGACGAATAAGTCGTGCGCACGACATAGAGACGAGGTTCTCCCTCACCAGAACGAGGTCTTATGCGAATCTAATACGGAGCCTCGTTCCTATCTCGTGCGCACGAGATAGGCGGCTAAGTCGTGCGCACGAGTTACGGCTCTAAGTCCTGCGCACGAGATAGCTTTGTATATATTTTTTTTCTCTCATGTCCCCTGGGGGCTTCCGTAATTATCCATAGTATCCCATAAAGATTGAAACAGCTTTCTTACATAAGCGCAGATAGATGGTCTGAAATCGCTGTATGGGATTCCTACGGGATCAACTTCTTCATCTAGAGCTGCCTTAGCCAATCTATCAGCTTCAGTGTTGCCTTTGATGTCAACGTGACTAGGCACCCAACAAAACACAAGATCTATCTGTTGATCAAATCTGGTGTCATATAATTGCAGAATTTTCAAGATGGAGGGATGAGTTGAATTTCCACTTTTAATTGCTTTAAGGCATGATAGTGAATCTGAGAGTGGATCCAATACCTTCTAAAGCTGATAATAGAGCTTTTGCTTCTGCAGTAAAAATGGAACTTTTACCTGGCAGACGATATGTTTTAGTTTTGGAACTAAAGATAGTAGCACATGCTACTCTCTCACATCTTTAGAACCATCTGTATAAATAGCCTGATGTGATCTGTATTTCTCTCTCAGTAGACCAAATTCTTGTGTATACACGAGCTGGCTCGTGTCTGCCTTTTTATATTTAGTCAGTGAAATATCTACTTCTGGCGTAGCTAACTGCCATGGTGGAGTTGGCAAGAGCTCGTTAGGTAAAATTTGACTAACTTTAATACCAGCTGCTACAAGGTGTGGTTTCATACGGATTCCAAGAGATGGAATAATCGAGGGTTTTTGTGAATATAAATCTGCGTACTGAGGGTTGAAAACACAGTTATATGCAGGATTTGAGTGGTTCGAATGCAGTTTTGTGATATATTGCAGTGATAATTTAATTCTCCGAAGTTCTAAAGGAAATTCATCCGCTTCGACATACAAGCTTTCTTTAGGTGATGTTCTGAAGGCACCGAGGCAAAGTCTTAGTCCTTGATGGAGAATAGGATCTAGCTTTGCTAAGTTTGACTTGCTTGCACCATTGTAAACAATGGAACCATAATCGAGTTTGGAACGAACAAGTGATCGATATAAATGAAGGAGAGTTTGCTGATCTCCACCCCACTTATAGCTGGCAACTACTTTCAACAAATCTAGAGCTTTCGTGCATTTGGCCTTTAAGCAATTTATATGTGATTTGAATGTTAGTCGTTGATTAAACAATATGCCTAGAAATTTGACCTCTTTTACTAATTTGATTTCAGTTCCGTCTAATTTTAGTTCTGGATCTTTCTGATGGAAATATTTTCTGCAAAAGTGTATACAATTTGTCTTAGCTCTGGAGAATTTGAAGCTATTTTCTAAACACCATTTCTGAATTCTGTTTAGACAAAGTTGTAATGTTCTCTCAATATTGTGTATACTTTTCCCACTACACGATATATTGAAATCGTCTACAAAAAGTGAGCCATCAATTGCATTCTCGTCTCGCGAGACTCCCTACTGCGAGAAAGAGTCTCACGGGTAAATGGGAGCCATCACCCCAAAATTTGGGGGGTGAGTAGGCGGCGTATGATTTTCACCCGTCTGTATCCGGCTTGTCATTGACCTGCTGACTCCGCCGAGTTAGAAGCGAATTGCTAAACATAACGTGGGCTATATAATTGGGAAATGACTCTTTCCGTTTCGGAGCATATCAATCGCGAACAAATTATTGTCGGTATGTATACTTGGCCGTGAAAGCGAGTTATCTAATACAGGAAGTAGTTCGCACAGTTCCGATCAAGAAAACAATATGGCTGCGCCCATGCCAGCTGGCCACGGTGAGAGAGAAACGGGTAATTTCATCGAAGCGCTGGAATTCGCTAAGAGAAAGCTGGGTGTTTGTGTCACCTTGAAAGAAAAACAAGTAGAGGCACTGACGGCAGCTTACAACGGCAGAGACTGTATTGCTGTTCTACCTACAGGCTATGGGAAAAGCTTGATATTTCAACTTCTACCATGGGTTCTGCAGAAGCGGCATGGCCTGGATATGCCTATGATAACTTTCGTTGTTTCGCCCCTGAATTCAATAATGCAAGACCAGGTTGTAAGTATTCATTTTAACAATGCTACAATTTTCCTCCTCTATTTATTTGTATCCAACTTTAGCTTCATTCAATCGTACACGTTTTATGGGTTGGGATAAGGCCTACTTATAAAAAAAAATAAAAAAGATTATAATAATTTTGTGGAAAAAAAAACGTTATGAGAAAGGGTGCTCCCCCCCCCCCCAACTCAGAAAATCGAGCAAAAATGCAGCCGATGGCGCTGGCATCTGAGATGTACACATTGATCAGCTGTTTCTAATCACATGTGGATTGTTCATCCCATGATAGAGCAAACGTTTCAGAGCTGTTCGCATCTTGCTGGTTTCTGACGCCACGTGAACGACCATCTATGTTTCTAACTGATGTGTACCGTTACTCGCACTTGTTCTCTGAATTGCCTCTTTAGAATAGTTAAACATATGTACATAAACATACCGTCGGTCACATTTATGGTACAGCTGGCTGACACTGACAGCCATGTTGTCTGTCAAGCGAGTCATGTGTGTGGTCATATGATCACTTGGAAAATAGTCCCGGTCGAGCGAGTGATGTCATGCTGCCTCGCTTTGAGATTGGAGATTCAAAAATGTCACCAGTTTACATGAGAGTCGCTTTTGGTCTCCCGCGGGTAGACACGGCTCTCTTTGAGAATGCCATCAATTGATTTATTCAGAACTGCAGCCAAGCTGTTGATCTTGATACTAAACAGAGTAGTAGACAAAATACTGCCATGTGGGACACCCTGGTCTTGATCAAAATGATCATAGTTGTACCCAAACGAATTTGGAATTGTCTATCATTCAAAAAGTTGGAAATAAAAACAGGTGAACGACCTTTTAATCCCATATTTTGAAGATCTTTAAGAATCCCGTATTTTCATGTAGTATCATAGGCTTTTTCTAAATCAAGAAAGACAGAAACCACATGTTCATTCTTAGTGAAAGCATTCTTGACATACGAATCTAATCGGACTAAATGATCAATGGTACCTCTATTTTTACGAAAACCAGCTTGAATATCAGTAAGTTTCGAAGTACCAAACAAGGCGATCATTTATCATGCGTAATTTTCTGAAGAAGAGTTTTTGGTAATTGTTTCACCTAATTTTTTGCAATTTCTACTCTGTCAGTAATCACCTGGTTTCCATCGTTGAGATGATGAACGCTGGACTTGGGGCTTTTACCTTTTATTCTTTGGATCATATTCCAAACTTTTGTTATAGGACAGAGAGAGAGAGAGAGAATTAAGGTTTAACGTCGCATTCAGCAATATTTCAGCTATATAGCGACGATCAAACAAAATTCTAAGTAATCAATTAAAAAACTCGGTAAACTAATGCGTTAAAACAGGTACAAACATTAAAATTTGTACAACAAACCAATCTCTCTCAAATAATTTAATATACAATCCTCTTTCACTCTGCTAAAAAGATCTTCCAGCGTAGCTGCTCGATAAAAAGTATCTCTTACAGTCTTAAAATCTATGCAGTCTATGAGAATATGTTTCACCGTGAGATTTTCATGGCAAGGTATACACCTTGGAATCGGCTCCTGTTTTAGTAAATATTCATGAGTCAATCGTGTGTGACCGATCCTACATCGTCTAATCATGGCCTGGTCGAAACGTTTATGACTGTTCAGGTGAGTATAACCAACCGTTTTTTTGAACTCGTGAAGTTTGTTATTATCCATAGTATCCCATAAAGATTGAAACAGCTTTCTTACATAAGCGCAGATAGATGGTCTGAAATCGCTGTATGGTATTCCAACAGGGTCAACTTCTTCATCTAGAGCTGCCTTAGCCAATCTATCAGCTTCAGTGTTGCCTTTGATGTCAACGTGACTAGGCACCCACAAAACACAATATCTATCTGTTGATCAAATCTGGCGTCATATAATTGTAGAATTTCCAGGATGGTGGGATGAGTGGAATTTCCATTTTTAATTGCTTTAAGGCATGACAGTGAATCTGAGAATATGACATATTTTTTCCTTCTAGTGGATCCAATACCTTCTAAAGCTGATAATAGAGCTTTTGCTTCTGCAGTAAATATGGAACTTTTACTTGGCAGTCGATACGTTTTAGTTTTGGAACTAAAGATAGTAGCACATGCTACTCTCTCACCATCTTTAGAACCATCTGTATAAATAGCCTGATGTGAACTGTATTTCTCTCTCAGTAGACCAAATTCTTGTGTATACACGAGCTGGCTCGTGTCTGCCTTTTTATATTTAGTCAGTGAAATATCTACTTCTGGCGTGGCTAACTGCCATGGTGGAGTTGGCAAGAGCTCGTTAGGTAAAATTTGACTAACTTTAATACCAGCTGCTACAAGGTGTGGTTTCATACGGATTCCAAGAGGTGGAATAATCGAGGGTTTTTGTGAATATAAATCTGCGTACTGAGGGTTGAAAACACAGTTATATGCAGGATTTGAGTGGTTCGAATGCAGTTTTGTGATATATTGCAGCGATAATTTACTTCTCCGAAGTTCTAAAGGAAATTCATCCGCTTCGACGTACAAGCTTTCTTTGGGTGATGTTCTGAACGCACCGCGGCAAAGCCTTAGTCCTTGATGGAGAATAGGATCTAGCTTTGCCAAGTTTGACTTGCTTGCACCATTGTAAACAATAGAACCATAATCGAGTTTGGAACGAACAAGTGATCGATATAAATGAAGGAGAGTTTGCTGATCTCCACCCCACTTATAGCTGGCAACTACTTTCAACAAATCTAGAGCTTTCGTGCATTTGGCCTTTAAGCAATTTATATGTGATTTGAATGTTAGTCGTTGATTAAACAATATGCCTAGAAATTTGACCTCTTTTACTAATTTTATTTCAGTTCCGTCTAATTTTAGTTCTGGATCTTTCTGATGGAAATATTTTCTGCAAAAGTGTATACAATTTGTCTTAGCTCTGGAGAATTTGAAGCTATTTTCTAAACACCATTTCTGAATTCTGTTTAGACAAAGTTGTAATGTTCTCTCAATATTGTGTATACTTTTCCCACTACACGATATATTGAAATCGTCTACAAAAAGTGAGCCATCAATTGCATTCTCGTCTCGCGAGACTCCCTACTGCGAGAAAGAGTCCCACGGGTAAATGGGAGCCATCCCCCCAAAATTTGGGGGGTGAGTAGGCGGCGTATGATTTTCACCCGTCTGTATCCGGCTTGTCATTGACCTGCTGACTCCGCCGAGTTAGAAGCGAAATGCTAAACATAACGTGGGCTATATAATTGGGAAATGACTCTTTCCGTTTCGGAGCATATCAATCGCGAACAAATTATTGTCGGTATGTATACTTGGCCGTGAAAGCGAGTTATCTAATACAGGAAGTAGTTCGCACAGTTCCGATCAAGAAAACAATATGGCTGCGCCCATGCCAGCTGGCCACGGTGAGAGAGAAACGGGTAATTTCATCGAAGCGCTGGAATTCGCTAAGAGAAAGCTGGGTGTTTGTGTCACCTTGAAAGAAAAACAAGTAGAGGCACTGACGGCAGCTTACAACGGCAGAGACTGTATTGCTGTTCTACCTACAGGCTATGGGAAAAGCTTGATATTTCAACTTCTACCATGGATATGCCTATGATAACTTTCGTTGTTTCGCCCCTGAATTCAATAATGCAAGACCCGGTTGTAAGTATGCATTCTAACAATGCTACAATTTTCCTCCTCTATTTATTTGTATCCAACTTTAGCTTCATTCAATCGTACACGTTTTAAGGATTGGGATAAGGCCTACTTATAAAAAAAAATAAAAAAGATTATAATAATTTTGTGGGAAAAAAACGTTATGAGAAGGGGTCCTTCCCCCCCCCCAACTCAGAAAATCGAGCAAAAATGCAGCCGATGGCGCTGGCATCTGAGATGTACACATTGATCAGCTGTTTCTAATCACATGTGGATTGTTCATCCCATGATAGAGCAAACGTTTCAGAGCTGTTCGCATCTTGCTGGTTTCTGACGCCACGTGAACGACCATCTATGTTTCTAACTGATGTGTACCGTTACTCGCACTTGTTCTCTGAATTGTCTCAGTTAGAATAGTTAAACATATGTACATAAACATACCGTCGGTCACATTTATGGTACAGCTGGCTGACACTGACAGACATGTTGTCTGTCAAGCGAGTCACGTGTGTGGTCATATGATCACTTGGAAAATAGTCCTGGTCGAGCGAGTGATGTCATGCTGCCTCGCTTTGAGATTGGAGATTAAAAAATGTCACCAGTTTACATGAAAGTCGCTTTTGGTCTCCCGCGGGTAGACACGGCTCTCTTTGAGAATGCCATCAATTGATTTATTCAGAACTGCAGCCAATCTGTTGATCTTGATACTAAACAGAGTAGTAGACAAAATACTGTCATGTGGGACACCCTGGTCTTGATCAAAATGATCAGACATAGTTGTACCCAAACGAATTTGGAATTGTCTATCATTCAAAAAGTTGGAAATAAAAACGGGTGAACGACCTTTTAATCCCATATTTTGAAGATCTTTAAGAATCCCGTATTTCCATGTAGTATCATAGGCTTTTTTTAAATCAAGAAAGACAGAAACCACATGTTCATTCTTAGTGAAAGCATTCTTGACATACGAATCTAATCGGACTAAATGATCAATGGTACCTCTATTTTTACGAAAACCAGCTTGAATATCAGTAAGTTTCGAAGTACCAAACAAGGCGATCAGGCGTAATTTTCTGAAGAAGAGTTTTTGGTAATTGTTTCACCTAATTTTTTGCAATTTCTACTCTGTCAGTAATCACCTGGTTTCCATCGTTGAGATGATGAACGCTGGACTTGGAGCTTTTACCTTTTATTCTTTGGATCATATTCCAAACTTTTGTTATAGGAGAGAGAGAGAGAGAGAGAATTAAGGTTTAACGTCGCATTCAGCAATATAGCGACGATCAAACAAAATTCTAAGTAATCAATTCAAAAACTCGGTAAACTAATGCGTTAAAACAGGTACAAACATTAAAATTTGTACAACAAACCAATCTCTCTCAAATAATTTAAAATACAATCCTCTTTCACTCTGCTAAAAAGATCTTCCAGCGTAGCTGCTCGATAAAAAGTATCTCTTACAGTCTTAAAATCTATGCAGTCTATGAGAATATGTTTCACCGTGAGATTTTCATGGCAAGGTATACACCTTGGAATCGGCTCCTGTTTTAGTAAATATTCATGAGTCAATCGTGTGTGACCGATCCTACATCGTCTAATCATGGCCTGGTCGAAACGTTTATGACTGTTCAGGTGAGTATAACCAACCGTTTTTTTGAACTCGTGAAGTTTGTTATTATTCATAGTATCCCATAAAGATTGAAACAGCTTTCTTACATAGCGCAGATAGATGGTCTGAAATCGCTGTATGGTATTCCAACAGGGTCAACTTCTTCATCTAGAGCTGCCTTAGCCAATCTATCAGCTTCAGTGTTGCCTTTGATGTCAACGTGACTAGGCACCCACAAAACACAATATCTATCTGTTGATCAAATCTGGCGTCATATAATTGTAGAATTTCCAGGATGGTGGGATGAGTGGAATTTCCATTTTTAATTGCTTTAAGGCATGACAGTGAATCTGAGAATATGACATATTTTTTCCTTCTAGTGGATCCAATACCTTCTAAAGCTGATAATAGAGCTTTTGCTTCTGCAGTAAATATGGAACTTTTACTTGGCAGTCGATACGTTTTAGTTTTGGAACTAAAGATAGTAGCACATGCTACTCTCTCACCATCTTTAGAACCATCTGTATAAATAGCCTGATGTGAACTGTATTTCTCTCTCAGTAGACCAAATTCTTGTGTATACACGAGCTGGCTCGTGTCTGCCTTTTTATATTTAGTCAGTGAAATATCTACTTCTGGCGTGGCTAACTGCCATGGTGGAGTTGGCAAGAGCTCGTTAGGTAAAATTTGACTAACTTTAATACCAGCTGCTACAAGGTGTGGTTTCATACGGATTCCAAGAGGTGGAATAATCGAGGGTTTTTGTGAATATAAATCTGCGTACTGAGGGTTGAAAACACAGTTATATGCAGGATTTGAGTGGTTCGAATGCAGTTTTGTGATATATTGCAGCGATAATTTACTTCTCCGAAGTTCTAAAGGAAATTCATCCGCTTCGACGTACAAGCTTTCTTTGGGTGATGTTCTGAACGCACCGAGGCAAAGCCTTAGTCCTTGATGGAGAATAGGATCTAGCTTTGCCAAGTTTGACTTGCTTGCACCATTGTAAACAATAGAACCATAATCGAGTTTGGAACGAACAAGTGATCGATATAAATGAAGGAGAGTTTGCTGATCTCCACCCCACTTATAGCTGGCAACTACTTTCAACAAATCTAGAGCTTTCGTGCATTTGGCTTTTAAGCAATTTATATGTGATTTGAATGTTAGTCGTTGATTAAACAATATGCCTAGAAATTTGACCTCTTTTACTACTTTGATTTCAGTTCCGTCTAATTTTAGTTCTGGATCTTTCTGATGGAAATATTTTCTGCAAAAGTGTATACAATTTGTCTTAGCTCTGGAGAATTTGAAGCTATTTTCTAAACACCATTTCTGAATTCTGTTTAGACAAAGTTGTAATGTTCTCTCAATATTGTGTATACTTTTCCCACTACACGATATATTGAAATCGTCTACAAAAAGTGAGCCATCAATTGCATTCTCGTCTCGCGAGACTCCCTACTGCGAGAAAGAGTCCCACGGGTAAATGGGAGCCATCCCCCCAAAATTTGGGGGGTGAGTAGGCGGCGTATGATTTTCACCCGTCTGTATCCGGCTTGTCATTGACCTGCTGACTCCGCCGAGTTAGAAGCGAATTGCTAAACATAACGTGGGCTATATAATTGGGAAATGACTCTTTCCGTTTCGGAGCATATCAATCGCGAACAAATTATTGTCGGTATGTATACTTGGCCGTGAAAGCGAGTTATCTAATACAGGAAGTAGTTCGCACAGTTCCGATCAAGAAAACAATATGGCTGCGCCCATGCCAGCTGGCCACGGTGAGAGAGAAACGGGTAATTTCATCGAAGCGCTGGAATTCGCTAAGAGAAAGCTGGGTGTTTGTGTCACCTTGAAAGAAAAACAAGTAGAGGCACTGACGGCAGCTTACAACGGCAGAGACTGTATTGCTGTTCTACCTACAGGCTATGGGAAAAGCTTGATATTTCAACTTCTACCATGGGTTCTGCAGAAGCGGCATGGCCTGGATATGCCTATGATAAGTTTCGTTGTTTCGCCCCTGAATTCAATAATGCAAGACCAGGTTGTAAGTATGCATTTTAACAATGCTACAATTTTCCTCCTCTATTTATTTGTATCCAACTTTAGCTTCATTCAATCGTACACGTTTTATGGGTTGGGATAAGGCCTACTTATAAAAAAAATAAAAAAGATTATAATAATTTTGTGGAAAAAAAAACGTTATGAGAAAGGGTGCTTCCCCCCCCCAACTCAGAAAATCGAGCAAAAATGCAGCCGATGGCGCTGGCATCTGAGATGTACACATTGATCAGCTGTTTCTAATCACATGTGGATTGTTCATCCCATGATAGAGCAAACGTTTCAGAGCTGTTCGCATCTTGCTGGTTTCTGACGCCACGTGAACGACCATCTATGTTTCTAACTGATGTGTACCGTTACTCGCACTTGTTCTCTGAATTGCCTCAGCTGGCTGACACTGACAGCCATGTTGTCTGTCAAGCGAGTCATGTGTGTGGTCATATGATCACTTGGAAAATAGTCCCGGTCGAGCGAGTGATGTCATGCTGCCTCGCTTTGAGATTGGAGATTCAAAAATGTCACCAGTTTACATGAGAGTCGCTTTTGGTCTCCCGCGGGTAGACACGGATCTCTTTGAGAATGCCATCAATTGATTTATTCAGAACTGCAGCCAAGCTGTTGATCATGATACTAAACAGAGTAGTAGACAAAATACTGCCACGTGGGACACCCTGGTCTTGATCAAAATGATCAGACATAGTTGTACCCAAACGAATTTGGAATTGTCTATCATTCAAAAAGTTGGAAATAAAAACGGGTGAACGACCTTTTAATCCCATATTTTGAAGATCTTTAAGAATCCCGTATTTCCATGTAGTATCATAGGCTTTTTCTAAATCAAGAAAGACAGAAACCACATGTTCATTCTTAGTGAAAGCATTCTTGACATACGAATCTAATCGGACTAAATGATCAATGGTACCTCTATTTTTACGAAAACCAGCTTGAATATCAGTAAGTTTCGAAGTACCAAACAAGGCGATCATTTATCATGCGTAATTTTCTGAAGAAGAGTTTTTGGTAATTGTTTCACCTAATTTTTTGCAATTTCTACTCTGTCAGTAATCACCTGGTTTCCATCGTTGAGATGATGAACGCTGGACTTGGAGCTTTTACCTTTTATTCTTTGGATCATATTCCAAACTTTTGTTATAGGACAGAGAGAGAGAGAGAGAGAATTAAGGTTTAACGTCGCATTCAGCAATATTTCAGCTATATAGCGACGATCAAACAAAATTCTAAGTAATCAATTCAAAAACTCGGTAAACTAATGCGTTAAAGGAGAGAGAGAGAGAATTAGGGTTTAACGTCGCATTCAGCAATATTTCAGCTATATAGCGACGATCAAACAAAATTCTAAGCAATCAATTCAAAAACTCGGTAAACTAATGCGCTAAAACAGGTACAAACATTAAAATTTGTACAACAAACCAATCTCTCTCAAATAATTTAAAATACAATCCTCTTTCACTCTGCTAAAAAGATCTTCCAGCGTAGCTGCTCGATAAAAAGTATCTCTTACAGTCTTAAAATCTATGCAGTCTATGAGAATATGTTTCACCGTGAGATTTTCATGGCAAGGTATACACCTTGGAATCGGCTCCTGTTTTAGTAAATATTCATGAGTTAATCGTGTGTGACCGATCCTACATCATCTAATCATGGCCTGGTCGAAACGTTTATGACTGTTCAGGTGAGTATAACCAATCGTTTTTTTGAACTCGTGAAGTTTGTTATTATCCATAGTATCCCATAAAGATTGAAACAGCTTTCTTACATAAGTGCAGATAGATGGTCTGAAATCGCTGTATGGTATTCCAACAGGGTCAACTTCTTCATCTAGAGCTGCCTTAGCCAAACTATCAGCTTCAGTGCTGCCTTTGATGTCAACGTGACTAGCCACCCAACAAAACACTATCTATCTGTTGATCAAATCTGGCGTCATATAATTGTAGAATTTCCAAGATGGTGGGATGAGTGGAATTTCCATTTTTAATTGCTTTAAGGCGTGACAGTGAATCTGAGAATATGACATATTTTTTCCTTCTAGTGGATCCAATACCTTCTAAAGCTGATAATAGAGCTTTTGCTTCTGCAGTAAATATGGAACTTTTACTTGGCAGTCGATACGTTTTAGTTTTGGAACTAAAGATAGTAGCACATGCTACTCTCTCACCATCTTTAGAACCATCTGTATAAATAGCCTGATGTGATTTGTATTTCTCTCTCAATAGACCAAATCCTTGTGTATACACGAGCTGGCTCGTGTCTGCCTTTATATATTTAGTCAGTGAAATATCTACTTCTGGCGTGGCTAACTGCCATGGTGGAGTTGGCAAGAGCTCGTTAGGTAAAATTTGACTAACTTTAATACCAGCTGCTACAAGGTGTGGTTTCATACGGATTCCAAGAGGTGGAATAATCGAGGGTTTTTGTGAATATAAATCTGCGTACTGAGGGTTGAAAACACAGTTATATGCAGGATTTGAGTGGTTCGAATGCAGTTTTGTGATATATTGCAGCGATAATTTACTTCTCCGAAGTTCTAAAGGAAATTCATCCGCTTCGACGTACAAGCTTTCTTTGGGTGATGTTCTGAACGCACCGCGGCAAAGCCTTAGTCCTTGATGGAGAATAGGATCTAGCTTTGCCAAGTTTGACTTGCTTGCACCATTGTAAACAATAGAACCATAATCGAGTTTGGAACGAACAAGTGATCGATATAAATGAAGGAGAGTTTGCTGATCTCCACCCCACTTATAGCTGGCAACTACTTTCAACAAATCTAGAGCTTTCGTGCATTTGGCCTTTAAGCAATTTATATGTGATTTGAATGTTAGTCGTTGATTAAACAATATGCCTAGAAATTTGACCTCTTTTACTAATTTTATTTCAGTTCCGTCTAATTTTAGTTCTGGATCTTTCTGATGGAAATATTTTCTGCAAAAGTGTATACAATTTGTCTTAGCTCTGGAGAATTTGAAGCTATTTTCTAAACACCATTTCTAAATTCTGTTTAGACAAAGTTGTAATGTTCTCTCAATATTGTGTATACTTTTCCCACTA
>JAVTVY010048717.1:0-24303 GCA_036873755.1 Hanleya hanleyi
ATGTCATATAAGAATAGCCAGATTGAAACAGAGCAGCAAAAAATAGACAAGCAACACTAGTCAAGAGTCATGTCCGTTTCAGGTGATTCCGTCACGAACATTTCGAAGCATGATTTACTGAAAATGCTGGATCATCTGTAGATTTTTCATGGATCCGTAAACAGATGTCATATAAAATAGCAAACTAAACTTGAAACTACATGGGTATGACCACGGAACTTCCGAGTACATGACTTTGAATAAAGAAAAGTCTTCCCAACGGTGATTCCGTCACGGTGGAATTCATGATCTGTGAATCCGATCAACAACCTAGCCGGACAATCTGTCAAAAATTATCCGTCGTCTGGGTAAGGTTGAAGGGTAATCGGAAGCTCGGACTGTGATACAGGCAAAAACTGTTGTTGTTGTTGTCTAGAAAAATAACTGGCATGCACTCTATGCAGAAAAGTGCAATTTTTTGTTGTTGTTTATCTGCAAATCCGCTCGACTCGATGGGTATCTTTCACTTGTTCTCACAGTTGCCTGGCCTGTGTGATATTGGGTGGTCGAAGTTTAAGTATAGTTTTTTTCAATAAATTATGGAAATTAATATAAACATATTATATTTTTTTAAATAGATTTTTTTATAAGTGTATTTCTCTTTCATCTTTGGCTCAATTAAAGTCATTCTCTAAAATGTGAAGCCGAGTTAATACAGTTTTTAATTATCTACCAAACCCTGTCCTCTATGACATAGAATAAAAGAGGAGTTGGGAATAGAACCGCTCAACACAGTCATTTCTAAACATCAAGTTGTACATAAGTATTTTTACTTACTCTGTACAAGCTGAGGGCATTTTTGTGGCTTTTGAAAATTTTGAGATTTTTGCGAGTCTATCCATATTTAACTAAGCGACGTCCAAGCGAGCTAATGTACGCGCGTTATATTCATATCAAGTATGGTGCGGCTCATTGGTCCATGGTCATTGATACAGTAAGGTGAAGGCGAAGGTGACCTGTAACACCAGTATACAAAATTATACCGAGCGCATTGAATCCTCATCGTATGATGTTGAGACAGATCAGAACGAAGTGTCGGTAAAATCAGGTGTGTTTTGAAGAGTTCTCTCATCAATGATGATGCTATACTGCCACATACAAAATATGAAGTGTTGCTGTGTTGGGCCTATAGCACAAAATCACAAGCAAGTTGGTACAACTAGGCACACAGGGTCTCATTTCTGTCGCTAACGTGTTGATTTGGTGAGGGGATCCTCTCATGGGGAGGTGTGGGTGGGATGGGGCCTAATGTCTCAAGCACTTTTCCAGGTTTTCCATCAATATACTCTATTCCATACCCCAATATTTCAAGAACGTCAAATCAAACAAAAATTATTTGCTGAGAATGTGACTTTCACATCCCTGTCTGTACATGCTAGTGAGGAACCCTCAATCCCAGATTAATTACCATTGATGAAGCTAACGTCCAACAAATGCAAAATTGAGCTTGGCATCCGGCCGTATGTTATTCAGTGATGTATTACGCTACGGACCCTATTGCCTCGACGGAGGTCTTTGCGCTCACCCAGCGCTTGTTAAAATAGTTTTTACATTTTTTATCGTTTTTCTGATTTTCTTGAGTATTTTCTCAATTTTCGTCTATTTCCTTCAAGCAGATTCTAGTTTATAACATAATTTCTTTAGATTTCTTTAATTTCTAGTAACGTTGTTATAAATATCTGTATTATATATTCACCGAAAATCAAAGAAAACTCTTGGAAACCATTCAACTCAACAAAATACTATGTTTACGTTGCTTCAGTAGGTGACAAAGCAATAGTAGCGTACAATCATCCTTGAAATTGATACTATTGTGACTCAAAATCCAATATGGCCGCCATATCTCTTAAAATAACAAATTTCTCACAACTCGTGCATTGGAGCTCTTTAGTATATAATGCAAATTAACTTAATACTAAGCGTTGAATTTGGGATAATTGAGGAATTCTAGGAAAAATGAATCATAGATACATTAAAAATGGCGTCCATGAACACACTTACGTAATCATCTTTCAAGGTTTTGTCTCCCCCGGGAAGAAAACTTATTTTACATCATGCAGAAGGACTTCAAATAGGTATAAAATGATCAATTGTGTGATAAGATTAGTTTTCAACAGATCTGTGCAAAGATGCTCCAAACTACACTTCGTTCGTGGCAACGATTTTAAAAGACCAATCATTCATTCAGCATAGGACCAGCATCACCCAAATAGGCTTACATGTTATGGTATGTTTAAACATGATATTCGACATAGGTATATTTTTTTATAATTGCCTCAAATTGAACGAAAAACCTGATCAATTTGTATGTTGGATAACTTCAAATTTTCCTCAGCTTGAATTCAGCCATTAAGTTGTCTCTCGAGGATTATGCAACTAGACTCAACAATTGACCTAATATGACCAACTCTATTGTGAAATAGCTCAGTTCTGGCAAATGTCTGCTTCGAGCTAAAAAGAGTCCCTGACCAACACGAGTAAAATATAACATTTACTGACATGAGTTTCGAATGACTCCATATATCCATCAATTGAATTCCTGAATTATTTTTCCATCTGATGATGATATGAATAGAGTTAAACTACGCCCATAAATAAACAGATCAATCTAGTTGATGAATACGCTTGGCTTTAATAAATATTTACTTTCAGCTCCATGTAAAAATCAAAACCTTGAATTGTCAAATGAAACCACATCGCCACGGTTTTGACTTTAACAATTGTGTTATCAGTTGAAGATTATGCCGAAAGAAACAAAATGGGAATATTGTGATAAGCTATGGTATTATTCTGCCCAATTTGAAAACAAGTTTAACACCTTGACTAAAATAATGCCTTGAATTATACAAGAAACATGTTAAAACCCTATTTTCGAATAATTTCTTGTGGCCGCCATTTTGAATTTAACCATTATTTGCAATTTGAAGACTACCCAGATAAGTTTGATATGGACAAAAGGTGTTCTGCTGTGCTGTGAGACCCTTTCGGTTCTGAACAATTGCACAATCAATTAAGAATAGTGCTTGAGCTGTACGAGTAACATGGAAAAGCATGATTTGCAGCTGACCCCACACAGTTGCCATTTTAAATTTGACCATCATATTTTCATCTTGGGGATATGCAAATGGATTCAAAATGGACGCAGCGATCAATCGGTTCTGATAAATATGCAAAATGAATTGATGATAATGCCTTGAACTATAGAATAAAATAGAATAGAACTTTTAATTGTACTGTTTTACCCGTTGATGGGTTAATGTGTACAGGAGAAAACAAAACACCAGAATAAATCACAACATGTTCACCGGATTCAATAAGATACATTGTTCATCAAGTACTTTCTCTTAATTAGGTTGCGATGAATAAAGTTAACTACCAGAGAGATGACCACCCTGTCCTCGGCAGAGAGAAGCCATACACATTTTGTCCTATCTGGCATCCTGATTAAGTTGGCACATGTCCGTGATATATTTGTAAATAATAGACATCTAGAGATGTTTTACCAGAGCATTTAATAAAAAAGTGCAATTCATCCTCCCTATCAGATTTGCACAATGGACGGCGTTCAATTGGAACTCCGGTATACCTGCCCCTTTCGATATTAAGGTCATGAGAGCTAGTTCGGAACCTTGCAAATGACCTACGACGGTCTCTATCTTTGGTAACATCGATATAAATCTCCAGACTACAACGAGATTTGAATTCCATATATGTTCTAAGTTTATGACTGCCAGGCAACCGATTACACGATGGTCCATTAACAATTCTTTTTTTCCAGTTCTGTTCAAAAGCGGACATATAAATCTTTTGTACTTTGACTGAGGAAGCTGAATTTTTTGCCAAATCACCGATACTGTTATAGGGATCGAGAATTTTGGGGATAGTATTTAATACATTTGAGTTATCAAGAGCAGTATTTAGATGGCCCAGATAGTTAACTGTTTGACTGGCTATAGATATTATCAGTGGGTACCTCCCCAGTTCCCCATAGACTGCATCGGTGGTAGTGGTACAGTTAACCCCAAGAACATATTTACAAGCCTTTAAATGTAATTCACAGTGTAGTCTAGTGAGCTTGTGTATATCAGCATTGGGATCCAAATCTATATTGGCAGCCCAGATCTCACAGCCATACAATACAATAGGCTTAATCACGTGATCACATCCAGGGTTTGACAGTTTGTGTTTTTGCATAGCTTGAAGAACCCTTTGATAGCCCTGTTGTATAAATCTTATTGTGCAAGGCCGAAAGAACCAGTTACACTGAATTGTATTCCTAAATATTTATAGCGTTTGGCATTATCTATGTGTTTTTCCCCAATGGTGAACTGACCATTATATACCTTACAGCCTTTGTTATCACCTTGGTTTTGTTAACATTTACATCAATACACCAACAATCACAATAATGGCCTAGAACGTCTAAGGCTTGCTGCTGTAAACCTTCCTTAGTTTTAGGGAGTAATACGATATCATCTGCATATAAAAAGCAAGGTAATGCTATGCCATTTAGGTATGGTGGGGTATCTACATTGCATTTCAGTAAAGATGGAAGGTCATTTATGAACAGTTTAAATAAATTGGGGTTCAGTGTATCCCCCTGTCTAACTCCTACGTTGGACACAAATGACTCTGTTAATCCACTGGATGTTTTGACACTTATGGTATTCTTATTGTACATATCCTTAATGATATCATAGAATCGACCTCCTATGCCTGCTTGTCGTAGTTTCAAAAGAATCCCTGGATGTACAACACTATGAAAAGCTTTAGGCAGATCTACGAAACAAGCGAATAATTTACCTCCTTTAGGAGAGGTGTATTTGTCAATTAAGGTTCTCAATACAAACATGTGGTCAGAGGTGCGATGTCCCTTACAAAAACCAAATTGGGACTCGTCTATAATAGCATTCTCCACGAAGTAGCTATCTAGTCTATTGTTAAGCACTCTATTGAACAGCTCCCACAGCCAACTACTGATACAAATACCCCTGTAATTATGTTGGTCTGCTGAATCGCCCGCCTTAAAAATTGGAGTTATAATACCATTATACCAAATTTCAAGATAGGAACTAGATGACAGAACCATGTTAATAATTTACGTATACAAGGTAAGAGTGTGGCTAGACCATGTTTAATTAACTCGTTAGGTATTCCATCAGGGCCACTAGATTTATTACTTTTTAGACAATCTACTGCATCCGCTATTTCCTTATCAGTAATTAGGTAATCAAGTTTATTAAAGTTGGAACATTTTCTTCTTTAAGTAAGGAATTGATATACGCCAGACGTTTATTGTATTTCTGATCAGCTGTATTTAGAGTATTGAAGTAATCTTTCCATAGAGATGGTTCTATGTTTTCTGATTTATCCATATTATTATTATTATTTATTTGCTTCATCCAGATGTTTAACCAAGTTCGAATAGGCCTTTGGGTCATGATTGTGAAGTTCTGAGAGCTTTTTCAATAGTTCAGCTGTATCATCTTCTTTTCATGTTTACAAGTTTTGTAATAGTTCTCTGTATATTGAAATAAAGTTTGTCTTAACATCGAATTGGATGGATCATGTGATAATTTAGCACTCAGCTTCTTAACAGTTTTCTGTAGTTCTACGAGGTTGTGATTATACCATCGCTCATGGTATCTAGGTATTTTTGCCCTTCCTGGAAGGGAGAACTTTCACAAAGCAGGAATTACTCGCATCTGTAATAAGTTCATTCAATTCCTGTGTGGCCCTGTCAACTGAATTTTGTTCGGTAATGAAGTATACGCTCAGCAAAGGGTACAGATCTCGATATACCTTGATACTAAACCAGACCTGAATTAGTAAGTTTGAGGATACAAGGTGACTTTCTTAGTTTACACATAGCTTGAGTAACAGGACTATCTATGCCACACTGTTGGCCTTTCAGCATGAAAGATAATTTGCAGTGATCTGACAAAACACTATTAAATGTTCCCACCTGCATATACATAACTTCAGGAATCAATTCATTATCAGTTACAAGATAATCTATCGTACTACTACCAAAACAGTTATGATGGGTCAGCTTTCCCAATAAATCCCCCATTATTCGGCCATTTAAAGTGCGCATTTGTGATTACATACATAGTTCTAGGAGTCGCCTACCTCTGGAACACACTGTAGAGTTCTGATTATGTCTATATTCGATGTCACAATTCATCTGCAACACCATATTTATGATCATCGTTCTCAATGAAATCAACACGTCTCTGTACTTTTGAATAATAGGAAGTGTACTCTGATGGTATATGTATAAGACAAATATATAGGTCACGTTTAATGCCTGACCCTTGATTTGCTCTTGATCTTAATCCACTGGTAGCCTGTGTTGGTATTTTTAATAAAAGACACATATTTATGTAAATTTTGTTTAATTAGAACGGATATTCCACCAAAGGCCCGTGGGCTGTCAGCAGATTTCGGTCTATATACATTTAGTGGACGTCGGTACCCAGGAATGTTAAATGAACATCCTTCTTCTAGGTGAGTCTCGGTGAAACAAAAAATATCATAATTACAAACTTCTTGAACAAATTCCGAACATTTCCATTTGTTGTGGATTCTCGTTTTCAAACCATTAATATTCCAAACACCGATCCGGATTGGACTGTGAAGTTTGGATCTCGAGTGTTGGGATTAAAAATGGATTTGGTCTAATACTGGTACCATATAGGATTGAGACTAATAATGTGGTACCATAATTACTAATGGTCTAACGTTTGAGACCACCTGACTATCCTAGTTAATATCGTTATGAGCGAAAGTTACAGATAATACAGTTCACATTCAGTCCTATTAGTTTTTGTATCGGGAGCGACCACGATTCCATTGGGGGCTGCGATCACGACGAGGGCTACGATTCCCTCGTGGGCTGTACTATCTCCTGGGAGACAGAGGCCGCTCAACATCGAGTATGGTTTCCACGGAATTCCGGAGATTGACCGCCATGAGGCTCACTCCCTCATCACTCAGGTGAATACCATTCTCCACAAGGAAACGATGAACAGGACCACCTCTCCTGCTGAGATTACCATCTTTACATACAGACATCTTCTCATCATCCATTAGATGCGCTGCTAAGAGCATGTTTGTTTTCCGGACCCATTTAGCAAATAGTTCGTTGTCCTGCCGTGGGGGCAGTTCAGATACCACCACTTTAGCAGAGGGGTACTTCGATTTTGTTTCTTGTATTCAGGTGCTGCATTTGGTTAACACATGCATCAGCATCTTACTTTACAATCTCATTGGTACCGATGTGGAAGATAACACAATCTGGACGATTTTGCGAGAGGTCCATCTTGGAGAGTGATGCTCTGGCCTCTTCTACTGTATGGGCAGACTGTTTACTCATACTAAGCCGACTGGAGAACCGTTCACAGTCGATCTTCTTTGTGTTTGAGTCTCCTATGAGGAGAACTCGTTTGACAGGCTTTTCTGTTGACTCCGAATGGGGCATTGTTTCAGTATGAGATCTCTGTGTCACTTGGTGAGTTCTGTGTGTTTTAGGGGAGACTGGTTTTGAGGAGAAGGTTACCGACTTACTTGCAGCAGTGTTTGTTGAGGTACTGACAGGAGTAATCTCCCCTGCTCTACAGTTGTGTAGTTTCAAAGATAACACTTCATCACAGAGCTTATCAATTTGCAGTCTCAATTGTCTATTTGATTATTCCAGGTCTTCAATGGTGCTGGTTTTAGTTCCCATCCTTAGATTTAGTGAGTCTAGGTCCTTCCTGAGTATATCTATCTCAAGATATAGAGATCGATTTCTGGTCTGTTCACGATTAATTTCCTCGCAAAGTTTGGATCTTGTTGTCTCAATTTCTACCATATGAGAGTGGGCTTGTTTGTTCAGTTGGTCCTGTAGGTCACAGACTTTTCTACACGCAGAGTCTTTTCAGCCTTAAGTTTGTCTGATTGTTTGCACAAGGTATCATATTTGTTTTTTAGACTCTGGTCTGTGGATCCACCAGTGACCGCTTCACATTTTGTATGGGACTGATGGGACTGGAGATTGTTCAAGGAGCTAACTACATGGGTCTGGATTACCTCCACGATGGACTCTCTGATAGATTCCATGTTGGTACACAGGAGATGAGACTGGTCTTGTAAGATTTTACCCAGAGTGCTATTTGCAGTGGATGTGGGCTGTTGTGGTGAATGTTCTTCTGTGGCGATATTAAGTTCCGGAGTGAAGTTGTCTGGAACATTTGTACACAGTTCACAGGTATAAAGGCGGTTGGATTTCTTATATATGAACAGCTGGTATCTGGGTAAGTTACTACACTGTGAATGTACACGATGCCTACATACACTGGAGGTGAGAATGGTGTCCTGTAGATTTACTCCAGTTATACACACAGAACACAAATTGTTATTGGCTTCACTTGTGTTATCAGCCTCATTCATCACCCTGTTTGTGGAAGAGAGAACAGATGTGAGGCTTCCAGAAATGTTGTACTCAGGTATCACTGATTTTGAGACTGTTTTATTTGTTGTTAATTCCGCTATTGCTGAATCCAGGGCTGTGTGCACAATTTCATCAAGCGCGTCAATTTTGTCGACATTTTGTAGCAATAACAGTCGGTTTCACGTGATGTTGAAGAAAGACGCTTATGGCACTACGTCCGTTCACTAGCATGGAGGAGTTTGTGTGGTACATGTTTATTGTAAATTCATGGAACTGGGCTTTTCCCAAACCTTCTTTAGTGTACACCCGGAGTATTTCCTCTGTGATTGCTCCCTCATCATCTTTTTTCAGGGTAGATTTCGCCGAGTGGGTCATGCTACGTCTGTCATCATCTACAGTACTTCCTATTGAATAAAAGTCCTTGAAGATGCCTTTGGCTATCTCATAGGAAGTAGTGCTAAATTGGAGGTAAACTTGTTTACCGTGATCTTTTAGTTCCAGTTTTACTTTGTCTCTAAGGCACGCCTCAGCCTTCTTTACTAAGGCTTTTCGTCCATCTAGGGTATATCGTCCGTAAATTTCCGAGTCATGTGGTTCATTGGCGTCGTTAATCATAACGTCGTTGTTGTTCACGTTGTTGTTGTATCTCGTCTCATCCACGTGGTGCTGCCATTGAACGAGCTCATTCGTCTGTGGAGACTCGTCCGTGTCAACTATTCGGGCAGCCATCTCAATTTTAGCTGTACACGCAATGCCCAGGTACTTAGTATAGGTATTTCGCTCACACTAATAATCCTAACAACTCAGTTTAAAACCATTTCATTCCAGTAACTGAAATTCAGATGTGGTCGTCGCCATCTTGATCACGTGGCCCCCGTGGAAAGTATTTCCAACAAAGAGACCAGGAAGAGAGGGGCGATACGATGATGGAACTGTCGATGAAGTTTGGGTTGCTGTTCGCTGACCTAAGGTGGCGATCTGCTCACGTCTTCTGCCGGCTTGAAAGTTTTGCCGGCTTGAAAGTTTGAAATAGTTTTCGATTGATCTGGGTTGATTTTCACGTAATTGTTGAAGCTGTTCACGTTCTTATGACCCGATATCTGTATAATTTGGTTGGGTGGTACTTCATCTGTTAGCGTTTGCATCAGATGTTTCCTGGCGCTTTGAAAGGGAAAGTAAACAAGATAAAGATGACTATTCGGTTGGATTTGAAAAGGGACAACAACAACAAACTTTTCGCCATACGCCTAATTTGTTTTATAAACGAGTGGCCACAAGTCGTGCTGAGCTTTAGATTACCCCTTTGATACAACGATAAACGTTGTGCCCAAAATAGGATGCACCCAAATTAGAGAGGAAAATTAAATTCTAAAAAAAAAAAAAAAAAAAAAAGAATTGAAAGTGACCTTTTTTTTTTATATTCATCTTCATTTTTTTTCAATATTTTTCTTGCATTGAGAATCACTGTTCAGTTCTGCCATGAACATTCCTCGTCAATAAGTGTGATATTTGATTCAATGCCAGAATTCAGGGGAATTTGAATATTTTCTCTAATTTGCCAAAAAAGAAATTGCTGTGCTGAATAAAGGGATGGCCAAATTAGGGTAATCTAAAGCTCTGTCATGACAAGTGATTTTCAGTCTTGCTTTTCAAATTATCTAATACTGGTATCGTATCAGTGCTTTTATTACCTTACATTTTATTACCTGTTATATATTTTTAAAATCGATTAAAATTTTGTGGAAAATACCCTCTTGAGGCCACTCAAAAATAAAGCTTGTTTCCGGTTAACACAAACAGGGACATAACAGTCTTTAATTAGCAATTTATTTTGAAAAAAGTGAGACAAAAAAAAATGAAGTTGTCTGAACACAAACAACATGTTTTCTGTGTGTTTTATTAGGCACAACAAATAAACAGTTGGTTTATCATCCTTGCTCCAGGAAAGACTGACATTCCATGTCTGTCACCTCATTGTAGCTTTAATAATTGTAGATTATTTTATTTTTATATAAAAAAATAAAAAAAATAATAAATTCAATGAGATAATGATAAACGACCGATTTTTTGCTTCACTGTTTTACAAACAAAGACTGTTTATTTTTATGGTTTGCATCATTTAGTTATTAAGGAGCACTGTAGGTATAGGATAACCGAGGAAAACCCCAGACATATTTCACATCACTTTTTCAAACACTGGAACATCGCAGAAAATAATTTTTGTTTTCAGGAACGATGGCTGCATAAATTTCCACATAAAATTAATTAATTATTATACAAAATTCTCCATATATCTTTTGTATTTGCTGTGCGTGGGCATCAAAAACTGAAGTCTGTTCCGACTCATAAAATAATTTCAAAATTTCAGTCAACTGATTTAGTGCGCCACTACAGTAAATGTGCATAGCGCGATTTTACATGTAGTTTTTCAGCAATTTTAGACAGATTTAATTTGCCTGAGAAGATGGAAACCACTATTTCTTTCTGTGAGTTTGCGAATATATATTGTGAACCAAGAATCGATCCAAACCGCCCTCTTAACTCCAACAATGGTATTGATATTCTGCTGCTCCATAAAATTATAAAAATTAAGAAGTAGAATGAAACCTGTGAATACTGACACCTGGATAAACTGCACCAACTTTTAAATACTGACATTATTCATGATCCTGTATATACTTAAGTTCTTAGCATTTTGAACCTTGAAAAGCCATAACCCTGCCAAAACCGACGCCAGAATATGGTCCCAAGCCTGATCAGTATACACAGGTTTCAAGGTCATAGTTTATTTTATAGGGCCAAATTAAACTATACCTGTACGGAGTCAAGCGTTTGTCAACCTTTGTCAATCTGCTTCAACTTTCATCTCTTTCATAATAGCATATAGTTTGTTCATTCCCATGGCGGATGCTTTGTACCAGGCCTGGCTTGGGGTGGGGTGGGGTACATTGATTGAGATGTAGAAAGGGCTGTCAGGGGTACAGAACTTTTGAGGACGCGTTGATTTGTACAGAAGGTAAAGGCCAACTGGGTTTCTCTTCGGCATTTCAGGGGTACTGTAAGCTCGTGGTTTGTTCAACCTAATGTCTCGTGGATTTACACCTGTTCGAGTTTTTGTTTGCCTCTCCTGGCTGTATTGTAGGTAACGTTCTCCGTCTTCTTCTTTCAGTGTTATGTCCCCCCACATCAAGTCGCGAGATTCCTTTCCAGTCCTGATACCGAAATGTACACAGTTGGTGAGCCACATTGAGTGCAGGAGGGAATTTGGGTTATCAGGCCCCAACTGATTGGCGTCCAATAACTTCTGGATGTCTTCCTCTGACAGTGGATCAGCTGCAAATGGTTTGTTTCCTTTTCCAATGGACTTGAGTTGTTTCTGTTTTGATTTCAGTACCTCCCTGCATCTGTTGAATTGTAAATCAGTTATGATGGGCACACAATATTTCTTCTTCTTCAGATGTCTGTCAATTGATTGAAGGTATGACCTCAATGTCGTTGGCTCATACTCACTCCCATCCTTCTTCCTCACTGACAGCATGAAATTGGCAATGTAATTATCCAGTTCTTCTGGAGGAATCAGTTCTGGCTCACGGCTCTCCTTCTGAGATGCCAGGAAAGAATTGAAAAGTGACATATCACCTTTTGTTTTTCTTTTGGTGTTTTCATTTTCCTGGGTCCTCAGGAATTCATCCACGTCATCTACAGTAACTGTGTTGAAACGCCCATTATTTGTAGAATCTAATAGCTGAAAATCTATTTCGTTTAGGCCCTCGTCATCACTAAAAGTGTCTGTCCAGCCCTCCACACTGGCAAGAAATGCATCCATTTTGACAAGAGTGAGTATAGCAGACGACAGTGTGAGCAGAGAGAGTGCCTAGTGGTGAGTATTGTGCTGATTCAAGGGGGATAATTCTTGTTGAGTACATAAAAGTAGTTCCGGCAGTATGGCATCAACAGGGATGATATTTTTCATATCGTCACTGATGATGATATGAAAAATGATGATATCAACTATACAACATTGATAGTTTTCATTATCTCATCACAAAGTATGTAATAAAGTTATATATCATTGGATTCTAGACAGCAAGATTTGACGACACACTGTTAGGATTTAAGGGGTAAACGCTTTAATTTTCAGTTTATGTCTGTTTAAAATCGGATCGATCGTGTAAGGTATTTGATACCCCCAGCAGGTTGACTGTTAGCCCCCAAGGCCCGTCCTCTGTACATATCATTCGACAAACATATGTAGGTTTATTGTTTTGGTGGGAAATTTAAGCCGTACGACGTCGGGCATTCCAGGTTATTTTTTCTGCGTTTCTTGCATTTACCAGGTTTACCCCATATTGAGGCGTTTACTCCATCAGACGTCCACGATGCACATCCATTAACATCAGATAAGTTATTTGCTTGAACCGCTGTCATCACATTTCTCGAGCTAGCGTATCTAATTCCACTTAAACCGATGCTATGGGCCGTGTGGATACATGATAGTCTCCACATTAACAGCTGCAATAAAAGCGCGGGTGAGATACTAAGGCTACGTCGGAGAATCCATCGTTTTCTCGGGTCTGAAAGTGAGGTGCGGAGGGATACTTTCCTGTGGAGTCACGTGGCTGCTTTTTACTCGACAGACGTCGTCTTGCATATCGCACCCAGTTTTTACCTGTATATAGTAGGATTCTGCTGATGGATTGCGAGCCCCCAAGGCCCGCCCTCTGTACATGCCATTCGACAAATATATGTAGGTTTCTTATTTTGGTGAGAAATTTAAGTCTTACGACGCCGGGCAGTACAGGTTAGTTTTTCTGAGTTTCTTGCATTTACAAGGTTTAACCCATGTTCAGGCGTTTACTCCTTCAGACGTCAACGATGCACATCCATTAACGTCAGGTGAGTTATTTGTTTGAGCTGATCCGTCATCACAGTTCTCGAGCTAGCGTATCTAATTTCGCGTAAGCCGGTACTGGGGGCCGTCTGGATAGTCTACACATGAACAGCTGCAATAAAAGCGCGGCTGAGATACTAAGGCTACGCCCGAGAATCCACCGTATTCTCGGGTCTAAATATGAGGTGCCAAGGGATGCTTTCCTGTCGTCGTCAATTTTTCCCACCTCTTGCATATGGCTCCAGTTTAGATTATTAACGCGTAAATTCTTTTGCGGACGACGGCTGAACAGTGAATGTCGGATCGGACATCTACACTTAATTACTACAGTACTATTTTACATAAATACAGCAAAAATCTCTCTACTTTCAGATTCTCAGTAAAATTTTCTACAGATTTATGCATTTTGAAATTGAAATCATCGATATTCTCCGGGGTCACATATATATAGTTAGTTTTATACCTGAAGATAACAACTGCTCCAAACTCGGTCTCTTATCTGTAGCTGTATTGGGACTGGTCCTAATCAGACAGCTGTCGCTTTATCGGATTTGTTTTTCAACACATAAATGCCTTGGGACACCAAATTGCAAGCGTCTGGTCCGTCACTCATAATTCAGCCGTCGTCCATTAGAGAATATCCGCGTCCATAATCCAAAGACCTATTCCATAGTCCATATAACAGTATTAGCATCAAATTCAAAAAGACAATCATAGTATACATAAACACAGGCTTGTTTCCTGCAAGAGAGAAGCGGTCGACAGTTTTCAATGATGCCGGCAAGACATCATGATGTTCCAAAAATATCAAATCCGTATCGCTGATCAGTATTCTTAATCCATAATATTCGTTGTAAAGTCGTCATTTAAAGAATGAGGTATCTCAGTCACGCTTTGATTGTGACTGTTCATATGAGTACCATGTGGATCTTGAAGTGCATGGGTTCATACGGCCGCTAGCCCCGGGTTAAGCGGAATTAGACACAAGTTACGAAACGTAACGCCATAGATCTTGCACGCTACGTTCGTATTTTGCTATCAGCATGCGATATGTATCGCCAAATTTGAGAAACTTTGAGTGGAGGCGCTTGGTGGTGTAGCCCTGTTTTATAAGTTTCTGCAACAATGTTTTGTGACGAATGGACACTCTTAGGGTTCCCCAAGGTCGATCCAAAATAAGTACGATCTGCACAGTATGATAATAGGGATTGGGGTATGTATAATCAAAATAGGTATACCTTTTATTTCCTGATTATATCTGATTCTTCAAAACATATGAAGAATTTATCCAGAATCAAACATGCATGGTGCATCATCACAAGGATTTGAACTAGACTAGTATATTAGTTTAAAATATTATTTTCCATAGTTTGGCACCTCTAATATTAAAAGCGTTCTGACCTGTTTGTAACTTAAATTTCAGAACAGATAAAAGTGTCTTTACAACAGATCTCATGCAATACCCATTAGTTACTCTTTGGGGTGAGTCCGCTAAATAGACAGGAGCACAGGAGCAATTTGAACCTTAAATTAGCATTTTGATATAAAAGTTTAACCAATTCAACTCATTAAGAATATGTGCAATCATATTGTACTTACGGTAAGAATAATTTAACTATTGTTTATGATCCAGCAAACAGTATTGAAACCACAGTAATTCGGTATTCATTATACACAAGCATTTGAGCTTATACAATAGTGTGTCGCAATCACCGTGTGAAAAGCCTTCTTTAGGCTACCAGTTGTCTCGTATCAATGTGCTTTACAATGAAGTCGGAAAAATCAAACAAAGCGGTTTCTGTTGTTTTTTTTCGTACTGTTGATAACATAATATTGAGTGTTTGTTTAAGTAGGCAGACACAAGGATTTCAGATGTGAAGGCGTACATCTCAGAGAGCGGAGGTAGACAGCAGTATCATACCTTTCTTAAACAAAACAACACCTGTCTCAATCTAGGATATTAACTGTTTGCTATTGTCCTAAGGCAATTTTGAACATTAGTGGTCGACCTATTACCTCATTTCTTCAAAATTTGCAGTGATGCGGATTAATGTTTTGAAACTCGCACTGTCAAATCCTAACGTCCTGCCAACGGATATTTTCCAGTTTTATGGCAAAACATATCTCATCTTCACTCATGCAGCTTTTTGCAGTTTTCCAACGGGTTTCTTCCTTGGCGGCTGTTGAAATGGTTAAATATGCCAAGCAAGTAAATGTCATTAAGTTATGTGAACATTTGCAACCGACGCTGGCTCTTGCAGGTTTACAGAGAAATATAATCAACATCATCCTCAATACATGTATGTGGACATAGCCTTTATAGATAGCGAGACCAGAGCCGATAGCCTAGAGTGTTCTATGCGACATGTACATAAAAATTGGAAACGTTACAGGCGCATGCAACAGAAGAAAGCATTCTCGAAGACCAAATCCTGTTCCGATAGACTGGAGAAACTACACGAAAGGGCTATCCGCTTTGTTTTTTTGTGGTCAACAGTGATTACGGGGTCTTTCTTTCCAAAGCTGATGTTATACCAATAAAACAGAGAGAGAGAGAGAGAGAGAGAGAGAGAGAGAGAGAGAGAGAATTAAGGTTTAACGTCGCGTTCAGCTATATTTCAGCTATATAGCGACGATCAAACAAAATTTTAAGTATTCAAGTTAATAACTTAGTAAACACATTAAAACATACACACATTAAAACTTATGCAACAAACCGATTTTTCTCAAATAACCTAAGACACAGTCCTCCCTCACCCGATCAAAAAGATCTTCTAAAGTAGTTGCTAGATAAAAAGAATTTCTTACAATCTTAAAATCTATACAATCGATAAGAATATGTTTCACAGTGAGACCTTCGTGGCATGTAATACACCTTGGGTCTGGCTCTTTTTTTTTTTAGTAAATGTTCGTGAGTTAATCGTGTATCGCCGATTCTATATCGCCTGATCATGGCTTGATCGAAACGTTTCTGGCCGTTCAGATGAGTACAGCCTACAGTTTTTTTAACTCATGAAGTTTGTTATTATTCACAGCATCCCATAAATACAGCAACAACTTTCTCACATAAGAAGATAGAGGGTCTGAAATCGCTATATGGGATTCCAACAGGATCAACCCCATTATCTAGGGCTGCCTTAGCCATTCTATCAGCCTCAGAATTACCTTTGATGACAACATGACTAGCCACCCAACAACACACAATATCAATCTGTTGATCAAATCTCCTATATACTAGTTCCACTTTTAATCGCTTGAAGGCATGACAGCGAATCTGAGAATATGACATATTTTTTCTTTCAGTGTATCGGGCTAGATGTAAGGCTAGAAGTTTTTAAAATTGTAAACAAAATTCACCAAGTGTACCTACATGCTATCATGGAGCAAAATGATATTAAGCACTGCCTACGCGACAGCAACATTATCCCTCAGTACCGAACAAAGACTTACGGGTATAACTCCCCGAGTTACCAGAGGGCTAAACTGTGGAATCATCTGCCGAGCCACATGAAGCAGGTTTTTACAGTTAGTGAATTTGAGCCACTTTTAAACGAATGGTTCGATTGAGATTGAACACTATGTAACGATCTGTTGTAGCAGTTTTTAGTTGCTCTACACGACCTTTGGTGTGGTATACTTTTTACAGTAATTCTGGAATTACTTTTTATTTATTTTTTGTGTGTGTCGGTTTCGCATCCCGACTAGTACTACTGTCTGTCATATATTTTAAATAGTTCATACATTTATCATCATATTCTTAGTTAATGCTTCTACAGTGAGTTTATATTATCTGGTATTTTCATATCCGAGATTTTCCTACGAAGTAGGCTACAGATCGCAAATTGTCCGGTAATGAGTCAGTCAGTCAGTCAGTCAGTCCATCCAAATCCTTTCGTCGGCAAAATAAGGAGAACCGTTGACATTAGAACCTTGATTTTCGGCATAAACGTGCATTAGGGCATTGTTACCAGCAAGTTCTGATCTGAAATAATTCTGATTAAAATTAGATTTATAATTAACACTTCAGTATATTGTTATAGATATACATTGTGTATGTAAACTGTAGCCTTTAACGTGTATCCTATTTCACATCCAAACACTTCATCATTGACCACATTCAGATCAAATTACCCACTGCTGCTAAAAATACCCTGTCATTAATCCCCTTTCCACTGTATGCCACATGGCCCTATTAAACAGAGAGTGTGTGACTTGGATTCAAGGGTTAAGACTTTGGAAGGAAATACAATTTTGACAGCAGAAATATGACCCCGCCATTTGCTGATTAGAGCGATAAAACAGGGTAGGCTAAATGGACCCTTTTCAATGCAGTATTTCTTGGCATGGATGTGAAAATGAGGACATACTTTGGGGTCTTTTTTGTACCTCTTGAATATTGACTATATATCACACTTGGATATAATTTGAACAAAAAATTACATGTGTAAACAAAATATGTCTAAATTTCTCTTGTCATTTCAAATCTTGATCCATTTTGATTCCTTGATTAGGGGATACAGAATCACTGCCATGGAGTGTGTTGGTATGTCACAGCAATTCCGATTCACACAACGAAGCTGAGGTGGTTTAACGTTTATCAATGAAGAAAATCACCGATCAACCGCCATATAATGTGAAACAAGAAAACCGGAATAATACATTCATCAGATTGCCGATGCCCAAAATGTGTTGTCTCATACATCTAGATAACAACGTGATGTAGAGACGCTATTTATTCGTCTTTGTACCGGTTATGCTCAGGAGAATGACATAGAATCATTATTATCTTGTGCAGAGAAGGTGTTGGTCTTGAGTTGAATTACCGTAAACTATATAAATGCTACCTTTCTACTATAGTACTATATATAAAAATTTGTTGTATTGTTTGGAAAATAATGTGATTCAAAAAGTTGTTTTAATCCTGTACAAGGGCACTGAAAACCATTAAAGAGATGTAAATGTATTTTCACACGTAAAGCTTGAAATCTACTGAACCTATATTATTCAATCTGTTTCCTTTAATTAAAAAATTGTAAAATTAAATCGGCGATCGTTATTTATTTTGGAATGAAGGCGTATTAGGAGACTGTTACCAACAAGTTCTGAGCTGACCTACTTTTGATGAAAATTTCTGGTGATTTTTGATGAAAATCACTGGCGATTCTGACTTGGGCGGTGCCCATCTTAATATAGGCAGGATTTCAACTGGGGGTGGGGATTTTCAAGAGTTCAGTTCGCGTTCGAGTCCTAATGCCTACTGTACTTCGTAGGTCCTGTGACGGTAGTCACACTGCCATGTTTATTTTAGAGAAACAAATTTTCTTATTGTGAGTTTATATTACTAAGTGTTTTTATATCGTATCGATAAATTTTTGTATGCGTCTTAACTTTGTTATTAATGCGGTTACATTGTTTTACAGTCGGCATAAGTAGCCCACAGCTAATGTTTCATCATTGTAAAAACCGACTTTAAATAAAGATTTGATTTGATTTGATTTGTAAGAAAGTTCTTGTGTAATAACAAATTCTTTCTGTTCCATTAGTTTCCTCTCTCATCCATACTGTGCATGAAGAAGATATGCTTCGGCGAGATTGCACTGCAGCTGAAATATCTATGGCAGAATATTATAGGCCTACAGTGGCGTTACCTTCTGCATCAAATTGATTGTTGTCGTTGTCTCGGCCTTCTGTCAGTTAATGGTGAAAATGAATACTCGTTTTTTTCTGCCTCTAAGCCCACATGATCTCACACAGACTACTTTGTGAAAGATAATGTTATCGTTTACCGATGTAATAACAAAGCATTAATATACGACATTACTTTTGTAACTCGGGTTTTATCTGATGTGGTTTCTTACAGAAAGGCTACTCTCATTGAGAGATAAGTATATATCGTGGGACTGTATGGCAGCGATCATTTAGGTTCCAATTTGTGTTACCACACCTTCAATACTGTATTTACTGAATATATTTTGAAGATATTAAATTAATAAAACCGTCAATAACTTCGAAACTATACTTTATTCAAAATTACGTTTCAGTCAATACAGAACATGCCCTTCCATGGATGGAGATGGATTTTCCACTCTCGTTTTCACCTGAAAATAGAATTCTTTATTCACAATTATCCATGTCACCAATCAGTTGCCCAGCTGATTGTAAATATGAATGATCAAGGGATGAAGTCAGCTACCAGTTCTTAGAATGGTATATTAACGGATGGGAAATCCAGTTAATTACATTTACAGCTTTGAACAGATCCCGAAGATGAACAGAAACTTGAACCTAGCGATACCAAGGGGATTCCAGCTCATGAGACATTCATCCTCGCTAAAACCAGGGGGTATCACTATCCTAGATACCCCTGATACACATGGGAATGAATCGTGTTCATTGAAAATGCCATTATAAATTTCCGCCAATCAGCAAAGCAAACATCCTGTGTATATTGATCAATCACATCACTTGTTTTGCGCGACCATCTCATTCGCAGATTCGAATACAATGAAAGCGAGAGGGATGCGGTCTGCTATGAAAGATGGCCAATGTTTCGTCTTTGGCTCAAAAAGAATCCGGATTCCCCCGGAATAGACGGGATTCCATCGGCAATTTGACCGATCTTCTCCGAATCTTTAGTTATCGTTGTGATCCCCTTTTATTTTGACGATGTGAAAAATTGTGAGCGTGAAGTAAAAACAATGTGTTGTTACCATCCACTCGTGTTTTTATTTTTGTCTCTATCTTTAATTTGATAGCTTGATGCACACTATTGATTTTTGCACAATATTAATTTATAATTCACACACCATTCCGCATCTCATCAAAACAGAATACCTCTTATTAATATATCTATCTTTTCATTTGCAGGACTACCAATACTCACCACTATCCATGAGCATGGAAGAACTGAGTACATGCAGATTTTATCTCGGCCTTGAAACTGTCTGTTCCCATGGCGACTGTGAAGTGTTTAGCGTTTTTCAAATGGTGAAGGAACCCAGCCTGAATGTAAAAAAAATGAAAATATTTGCCATAAATCAGTCTATGAATCATGTCATATATATTCTGCCTACCCTAAACCTGAATTTGCTTCCTTGGACTGTGGATTAATATAACACGCTTCGGATATTATTGAATTGAATACTTCATGTTACGCCAACATTTAAAATTGAATATTTTCCGTGTGATTTAACCTAAATTATATGGGGAACGTTGATAGGATATTAATTTATTTAGGTTGGAGGGAATCGAATTCTAGACACTGAGCGACCAAGCTTCTGAAGCAAGCGATAAAAGCTTTCGCTGCTTGAATTCCGTTCCTTCAGATTCTAGATTGGATACATTCAAAACATCTCTTATTGGATTAACGGAGAAAGCGTACAAACAAACATTGAATATTTGTCCACTTCCTGAATCTTATTAATATAATGAACCTGAACACTATGATTGGCTGAATTTTCTTCCAATTTTCTCCACAAACCAATGTAAATGCCGAATTCCATTTTGAAATTTGAATTGACCAATCAAGTGCTTCCAAGTTGGATGCTATCCCGTGATGCATTATTGTTTCTTTTAAATTGCATTGCACCCAATGATGATTACAGTGAATTCTACAACACTGACGGCCGCCATAGTTCACTATGTGTATGGAACACATACCTCAAGATGGAGTAGTTTCTCTGGGTCTGTAAGATGATCGGCTTGATCCGGGTGGACGGGATGAATGTAACAACCAGACGCTGTCTTCAGAACAAGCGCGTGCTGTTAAAGGATTATGAGGGAAGATGAGGATTCAAAAAGGGGATCCGACGCCCACGGTGGGGAAGGAGAGGGGCGATGGAAATTTGTGAAACTATGTCAGGATATGTCTAGGTTTGCGGAATGTTAATTACAACAACAAAAAATTATATAATGGCACTTGACGCCCACAGGGGAACGGAAACATAAAATGTAGGCCACAATCTTGGTCGGAAGGTCGTGGAATTTGGGCAGGATAGATGTGGTATGACTGGGGGCGACCTAAACTAAATAAGAGTTGATTGAATCCAATCGAGGACACATCTCATTTGCACATGGAGTAAGGTAAACAGTCATTATCCCTAAAGATAATAATGAGCAATATATTGCGGCAAGGCATCCACATACATATACCTAAGTATTTATTAAATTACTATTTTGCACTATGTGAAAACAATATTTCTGGCTGGACTCTAGGTGGTGCCACTTATGGGTGTATTGAAGTTGACAGATTGTTTTCAAAATTTCGTCATGGAAATAATCATTTCTCTTATCACGACAATGAAGCATATAGTGGAAAAGGTTTTGATGTTGTTAGATAATCGGTTTCTGGGTCTGTGTCTAATCAAACTGGAACTACATTCACCAGATGAGCATATTCTGAGGTGTTCTATTATCAACACCACCAACTTCAGTGGAATCTTACACATAATCGATATTGATGATCCTTTACGTGTTGATGGAGATGATTTTGTTAGAGCAGTTTATGATGTAGATTTGCATAATAAATATAACACTTAAACATCTGATTCCATAATTGAACATCTGTATTTTCCTGTGTGTTTTTAGGGATTTTAAGATCGCGCAACTATTTTCAAAACACGGAAGCAATTTAAAATCGCGTGAGTAATTTCCATGGTTAATTTCTTGCAGCAAGATTTTAGTATTTTGCCTTGCGTGACGAACGTCACTGCAGATAAATTTAGGCGATCATTCTCTTGTGAAAGTTGCGATAAACCGACACTCAAGGATGAACGGTTGAAAACTGCGGACCTCAGACTGACATTAGAGTGGGCATATAAAGGGTCTAACGTCTGGAAACCCGAAAGGAAATGCAAGTTATACTAGTTTATGAAGGGAAAGTATCTTCAACTAACGGTATATGAACTTCTCGGGACTAACTCTCCAAACCAGATCTGAAACTCAAACGGGGGTAAATAGTAGTTTTCCTTCACCCTAAAGGAGATTGGCAAATTATGTTTGATTCTTGCAATAACTCATTGGACCTTAAATGAATTCGTTTAGCTTAAACCTTCTTAAAAAAGTAAACTAAAAAAATAAAGTTACATTTTAGTATATTAGGACATAATATAAAAATATTACCAAATTCTCTCAAATAGAGTAGTCTGAACGAGAGGCGAATCTTTCAGATTGTATGACACAGGTTGTTCGATACGAGTGCACTTATCAGATATACATCTGTGTTGTTGAACGAAACTACTGTAGAACTAGAAATAATTTTTGATAAATCGACCGCCAATGCTTCCCTTTATGGGCGTGTAAGTCTGCATGTTATAGAAACGTGGGGACAGACCGTTTTTATCGTATGGAGACTACAGTTGGTGTGGTGTTATATAGCGACCCGGACAGGAAAGCGTTGTATTTTAGATTTCATTTCCTTGCGGCTGGCCTCCTCGTCGAGCGAAAAATTGCAATGAACATCTGTTCGATCAGCCCTTGTTGATAAATTGCTTCTATTCTTGGGATAAAAAAAATATTGGTTGCAACTGTGAAGAATTATCCTTTTTGGCCTTTTCAATGATCACTACTGTCGCTATACTAATTCGTTAGTGAAAGACGGGACATTATTATATGACTGGTGATTTTGGTTTAGAAAGACGAAATACCGATTTTTTGTTTGTCTGCTGCACTCCATGTAACATAAAACATTCGCAATATTACGGCTCGTAGTTGAGCGTGGGCGTTTACTTTTAGACTTATCGTCGAATGTTAATATCAAGGCAGCAAAGACTTAGTCCAGCATTGTTCCGTTCCCATTCTACACTGCAATGTATTTCAACAGACAAAAGAATACTATAAAACGCAACAATTAACAGCACTAAAATCCGAGTAAATTTGCTTTCTGATTGCGGCTCGACACACAACAATCATACCGTCATACACTCATTCTTTGAAAAGGCAGCTGAGTTAAATTTGACGTCGCACTACATGCCGTGCCGTCTGATTTAATTGTTTCCTTGTCTGGTCAACTCCATGAACGAATACGGTGGAAATGAACATCTCTTGGGTGGGACTAAACATAGACAACAAAAGACAACGGCTTCTGCTCAATACAAAGACCACGCTCGAATAAGAACCGCAGTAATGGACAAGTGTAGCATACTGCCGAAAAATGTCTTCATTGCGATGGAATGAACATTCGAAATCCTTTCTTATTCTAAAAGTAATATGCTAATGTTGAAAGTTCACGCTGTTGTAAAAACCGTAATAAGTATATATCGTGGGACTGTATGGCAGCGATCATTTAGATTCCAATTTGTGTTACCACACCTTGAATACTGTATTTGCTGAATATCCAAACCAACTGTCGTAGTTTTCAAGATGGCGAACGTGCTGGGGTCTGCTCTCACCATGATTCTAATTTTTACTGTTTTTAATCGCCTTGTGACTACTGGGACAACTGGAAACTCTCTGAATAGGGTAAACAACATCGCCGATCCGTTTGGACTATTATTTAAGATGGATCAAATCGACTTTGATGTGAATTTCAACGATAAACTGTGGGTGCTGTTCTCTTTGTTTACCCTGACAACCAAGGAGTTGAAAAAACATGGCCGACAAAACATTCGACGAAGGTATGAGAGATAAATCAACTTCACGCTTTTCTTAGCGATTCTGATGCTACTGATTTCTGGGGATATTAGTGTAAATCCCGGCCCCCCTAGGACACCGTGCGGCCAATGCACTAAGGCGGTCCGAAACAACCAAAACACCATACAGTGCGATACCTGTCACATTTGGACACATAGAAAATGCATACCAGGTGGTATGAGTGTAAAGGAATATCATAGATTAGGAGCATCTGATGAACCGTGGTTCTGTAATTTATGCAATAATGATGCCAATTCAACAGAAAATTCTCTCCCCGAAGAAATTGTTTTCAGTGACTCGTTTTTTGATC